>JAJMBE010000108.1:0-42454 GCA_030565125.1 Candida pseudoviswanathii
CCCCCCCCCCCCCCCCCCCCCCCCCCCCCCCCCCCCCCCCCCCCCCCCCCCCCAGCCAAGGACGGTGGCCAAACGAAGGGCAGTACCAATGGTGATGAGGAGCACGACATAATCTTGAAAAAAGAAAGACCTGCATCTGCATGAGTTCTAATTGTACAAGGGTATATCGGTGTGTAAGCACAAGAACAATGGAAGCAAAGAAGTGCGGAGTTGGATGAGCCAAGGAACAATTCTTGTTGATCACGGTGGGGATCCTTCACGGGCCGGGTTAATAGGCCAGTTCAGACACGCTGGGTCTAAAATAAAACAGGTGCGCCCATCGCGGCAGGCTATTGACTGTTTTTGATGGGTGCATGCAAGGAAGGCAGCTTAGTGGGGGATGTTCTATATAATCACGTCATCTATAATAGAATGTGCCCGGGAGCCCGCTACCAATAATAATAAACAGCCTATTACATATCTCACCGATTCACGGCCACCACAGCTCCACGGATTGCAGCTGCATACACTAGCATTACTGACGATCAGAGTTCTGGCTAGTTATAATAACTTGCATTCGGCGTCATATACTCTCCACTAGGGGACTTTTGAGAGTGTGTAAAATAATACGTTGTGATATTTCTTTACGTGTCGATATAATAAGCCCATACTCTCTTCTTCTTCCTCCTCCTCCTCCTCCTCCCCGCGTCTGTTTCTATTTGTGTATGAGTTTCATTTCGAATTTTCTTTTTAGGCCGTAGAGCACACTGGAGAAATCCAAAAATAAATATATTACTGGTACATTGTAACCTGCATTACAGGTTAACCGTTGTGGTTGTGGTACTGGGAGAGAGATTGTTTTTGCTTTCCGTATCACAAAACGCCCATGGCAATTGCAATTTTACCTTTTGTTACAAAAAAGAAAGAAAAATTTTCTATTGTTTATTGGCGCATCTGTGGAATATAGGAGGGAACTTGGAGGAGCAACAAAGATAAACGTAATTTCTTGCCTTTTATGCTGGATGGGAATATAAATACCTCCCACCTCCCACCACATCCAAACCACCGTGCCGCTCACCGCCTGCCACCTAAAACTTTTTTTGAACTTTTCCACAAGTGAACAACCCATTCAATTCTACCTTCTACAGGGAATCTGACCGCTTACACTACCCATATACGCCTCGGAAACCATCCACAACTTGGCTTAACAGAAAGAAAGCACATCATATTATTTTTAAGGAGAGAATAAGATTTACTCCATTGCTCAGATTTCTCATCACACGACCACTAATTGACACACACATACACACAGGACGATCTACAAACCCACCAATCCCATTCAAACACCGAGCTTTCCTTACACACCCTCAGCATACACACCGCACAGCACAACAATGGCTTCCATACTACAGATACTAACAAGAATAATAAGTTTACTATTCCTGGGAAGGAGGAAGAACCTACAGTTGGTCATCTTGTCCACAATGATATTTCTCACAACAATAACAGTCCTATCCACAACCTCAGAAAAGTACAACTACTTTGACGAGTTGATCTTGAAAGTATACGACCACAACTACCTAAACAAGAACAAATTGAAGTACCTAGAGAAGTACGAACCTGAAAAGTACCTCAATTTAAAAGCCAACGCTCTTATACAGGAGAAGAAGTCACATGATCTCGAGAATAAGTTCTGGTTGCTGGACACCACGCTCAAGGAAGACGACACAACAATAGCGCTTCCGGATCACTTTGCCAACAGTCGAGGGGACCGTGACGAGTCCAGCAGCGTGGCGTCCGACAAGCCGCTTGTCAGTACATTTGACCCACGATTCACCTTGGGAATGTACTATGCGTACATCAACGAGCAGATGACCGCCAAGCCCGGTCAAGAAGTCACGATCCCGTTCAACTGGTACGACTGGGTCGATATGTCAGTTTTGGACAAGTACTTGATTGCTCCCAACGAAGAAAAACCCGGCTGTGACATGTTGGACGCCAGGGAAGATGCCAGGAAGATCTTGAACAAGAAGAAGAAGGTCGAGAAGCTTGCGGCACAGTGGGAAGACGACAAGAAGAAGGCTGAAGAGGAAAGGAAAAAGGCCGAGGAAGAAGCCAGGAAGAAGGAGGAAGAGGAGAAGAATAAAGCTGAGGAGGAGGCTAAGAAGACAGAAGAGGACAAGAAGAAAGAAGAGGAAGAAAAGAAGAAACAAGAAGAAGAAGCCAAGAAAGAAGAGGAAGAAAAGAAGAAGCAAGAAGAAGAAGCTAAGAAGGCGGAAAACGAAAAGAAGAAGCAAGAGGACCAAGCCAAACAGGAAGAAGAGGAAAAGAAGAAGCAGCAAGATCTCAAAGAAGCCCTTGAAGAAAAGCAAAAGCAGAGCGAACAAGAGGGTAATAAACTCGTGAAAAGAGACGACGACTTTGCTGTCAATGAAATCAAGTCTGAACCTTCGCAAGCTCCTCAACCACCTCCAAAGAAAATCGACATGGCCAAGGTTTTCGAAGACGCATACAGCAAAATCTCCGACGAAGAGCAAAAGAAACTTCAAGAAGACGTCGAGAATGCCGTCAAGAGAGTTCTAGATCCTAAAGTTTGGTGTATTGCTGATTCCAAATTGTCCATTGATCACGCCGACAACCACCTCGTTCACCCCGGTTTCAATGTCTTTAGGAATCCTGGTAGAACCACTGAAAAGAAAGCAATCCTCGCCGGTAAGTCCTTCCTTTACTCCTTCGGTGTTCCTCCAGCACTGATCATCTTCTTGACCGCAGAAGGTTCCTATCACGTGAATGTTAAACAAGATGCCCCACTTATGAATAACGGAATTCCTGAAGATTACGTCAGCAAAAGACAAGGACTCTCCTTGAATATGCTTGAGGAATTCCACGCGTTGAAAAAAGCCCACAAGCCAGATACTGCCAATGTTATAGACGAGCATTTGTTGGATATCCCAAAGAGCAGCTTTAGATTCAATGGAACCGAAATGATTGCCAAGTACGAGGACAAGATGAAGAATGGCGGCTTAACGATCAAAGAACTTAAATATTTGCGCAGTTTGAAATACTCAGCCCATTCTGTTGCCCACGGTGGACCTCCAAAATACTTTTCCGAGTCAAGGCTAGTTGGTAGTAACATTGGTGATCACTATGATTGGAGATTCTTTAACGGGATCATGGCTGGTACTATCGAGCAATCTTTGACCTTGCACCGTTTGATTCGTACCTGGTTGTCATTCACGAGAAAAACAGGTATCACTACTTGGATTGCCCATGGGTCATTGTTGTCCTGGTACTGGAATGGTATTGCATTCCCTTGGGATAATGATATTGACGTTCAGGTGCCGATTATGGACTTGCATAAATTGTCCTTGGAGTACAACCAAACCATGGTTGTGGAAGACCCTGAAGATGGGTTTGGCAGATATTTCTTGGATTGTGGAACTTTCATCACCTTGAGAGAGAAGGGTAACGGTAATAACAACATTGATGCCAGATTCATCGATATCGACACCGGTTTGTACATTGATATCACAGGGTTGGCATTGTCAAACACCAAAACCCCAGACGTCTACCAGAAGGAGTTGCCTAAGTCGATGAAGAAAGACGTGAAGGACGCGAAGGATTACAGGAAGTTTAACGAACACTTGGAGATTTACAACTGCCGTAACAACCACTTCAGTTCTTATGAAGACTTGTCTCCATTAGTCAAATCCACCGTCGAAGGCGAAATTGGGTACATTCCTTCGAGATACACCGGGATTTTGGACAAGGAGTACCGTGATGGAAGGTTTGCTACTGCATTTGACGGACACATTTTCATTCCCAAGATCAGATTATGGATCAAAGAGCAAGAATTGTACTACTTTTTCCACAACAAGACAAGATGGAGACAATACCATTCGCTCAATACCCGATTGGGGGAGAACCCAGAAACCCAGTTGGAGGATTACTCGTATGAGTTGAGCGATGAAGAATACGAAAGTTTGCAGTACACCCACGAGAACCCATACAAAAAGATCGAAAGACCAATCACGTTAACTGAACAAGAAAGAAAAAGAATTGCCCAAATGAGCGAGACTGACTTGTTGGACTTTTTGATGAATGATGAGATTCTCATTAATTATTACAACACGAGGAAATTCACCAGTTTCCATGAACAAGAAATCATGCAGTTGACATTTGGTAAATCGACTGCTAAGCTAATGTCGAACGCAATTGACTTCCCGCCATTGCAGTTTGAGCCATATCTTTACCGTTTGCATATAGAATAGAGAGAAGCCTCTCTTTTTCTTCATTAATATTCATGTATAATATACAACATTTACTTACTTCATTCAACTTTAACCTCCTTCAACCTTGCAATCCTTGCACTCCTCTCCCGTGTTCAACAGGCAATCAGTTGCGTTCCTCTCAATATGCTTGCCAACCTCCAATCCCAACTCCACCTTCATCAAGTTCTTAACGAGTTTCGAGTCCGGAAAACCATCAAACACGTACTCGCCTTCGTTCTCCGCGGCGTACTTGTCCAGCTTGAACCGTCTTTTATATACGATCTTCTCTTCCTGGGCCGATTTGACAACGATGATCTGGAATATGCCGGGGAAGTCAAGAATGGGCTGGATCGAGATGTCGGCAATGTCGTCAGGGAACGTCTGGAGGAGTTCCTGGAGGTACCATATTGCCCGGTTCTGCCATTTGCATTTGGCACAGTACTGGATTATTACCTTCGGGTATCTCGCTGTGCTGGGTGTGATGGCCATGGTTGGTGGTTTTTGATTGTGGTGTGTGCTTTGTCTGGCGGAGGATATTTTTTTTGTTAGTCGAATAGGTCACACGGGAGTCAGTCAGTCAGTCCAAGAATACAGTTCAACTCAACGAGCTGCAAACAGAGTAACTTATAAGGATATATATTCGTGATACGTCTCTATAACCCACATTTATGATGATCGCTATAAGTATTCACATGTTCTTCAATCCGTTCATCAATATCCCCAGCCTTCACACTGAGGAAGAGAAAATAGCCCTCACCGTCATCATCTCGATCCAACAATTCATGTGTTTCAAGATCCTCGACCTCATCCCACGTTACATGCATCCGTAACACGCCAGAAGCAGTCTGGATCACGTAGAAATCCAATGCCATCGAGAGCTGTGTGACGTAGTCCTTGATTTCCTCCTCCAGTGCCACGTCCACGATCTGGAATTCGTCCTTGCTGAACTATAAATATGAAGCAATTTTCCCTTAGTTTGTAGTATTTCTACATTTTAGAAAGTAAGGGTTTACAAGAGATTATAAGTGCTTTTATTGTTATTGAATCTGGTTATTCTAACAAGATGAATTCGCTCGTCTCAAGCGAATCACTTCGGGGCTGTCAATCATCCAGAGGGTATGACTGAGCTCAGATGCTTCATTATTACATTCGTGAAAAGTGTTTAAGGTGTTGTTTAACGACTTTGACTACTTCAAATGCAGGTTTGCTGGTAACGTAATGCTTCCAAGAGTTGTTAATATTATGCATTATTCCAGAGAAGAGTTCGGTAGTGTGATTTGCTTAGAAAGAAAACGTTTACCTAAACGCACTGCCATCTGACAACTTATGACCACTATATGTCAGTATAGTGTGATCACGATAAGCATGGATGTAACTTGATTCGAATAGGATAAGTGGCTTCGTAGATTGATATCGATTAATCTCTATAGTAGATGTCGATATGAAGCAAGTAGCTATGATAGTGAACTGAAGTATAGTCGTGCAGTAGGTTTTCTCTAACTATTCGGTAGTAGCTATATAGTAACTAACGTCTATATAGTTAAGTGTTCCCCGAATCAAGAAGAAAAGATTTTTCTATGGTGAAAATTTCTCTCGATGACCTTGAGGTCTATTTAAGTGCTTGAGCAATTAGTAATCACGGGTGGCATTGTTACTGAAAGCCGCCAACATCTGGTAAGTAATACTTCAAGTGGAATACTCGTGGTTTGAGCCTCCTTTTCTTTCTTTTTTGGTCTCGATTTGCGGTTTCTATTTTGAAGCACCTCTCACCAAGATGCTCTTTTCCAAACAAAACTTTCAATTTTTTGCAATTACCAACAGGGAAATGCTCTGCTTTTCTCTTAAGATACCCATAGTAACGCACACTAGACACATCAAGGATCTCCAATGAGTTCGGAAGCAGAACATGACCCTCCTCAAATTCATTTAGCCTATTTTCATACAACTTCAAAATACGCAACGACAGTGAGTTCTTTAGATCAATTTGTTTGAGATTATTTTGCGTCAACGATAATTCGACTAGGTTATTTGGGAGCTGATCGCTCTTGATTTGCGTCAAGGTGTGTTTCCCAAACTTGATTATTTGCAAATTTGGTAGCTTGTCTAACTTCAACTTGTCGATAAAATCGCCCTCAAAGGTGCCGTGCCCGAAGAGCAAGTTTAATTCCTCTAACGACTTCGGGAGGAAGAATTCTGTATATACTTTTTCACGACCTTTGGGAAGTCTCCTAAAATTGCCTCCTGAATAAGTCATAATCGTAGTCAAATGCTTCATGTTTTTGCACGAAACCAATGACTCGGGATCAAAGACTTCCATCGTCAACATTTCTAGGTTGGGGCAGATTTGATCCAATGGGTCATCAAAGACGTGATATGGAACACTCAACCTTTTGAGTGTCGGAAATGAAACTTTTGGGATGTCAAAAGTCGGTACGAAACTAAGCTCCTTCAAATTTGGAAGTTCCACAGAAGGGTACGCCATTTTCCTTGGTTCTGGATCATCACGTCTTCTCCGAACTGACCTTAGTAATTTCACGTATTCCAAGCTCGTTGGAAGCTCCCCAAAATCGAAATTCAGAGCCTGCAACTCAAGCCTTCTCAACGACGTCAACTGCTTTATATTGGTGTCGTAAAACTCCTGAATGCCACACTTACGTAAGATCAACTTCTGTAAACTCGCCGGGAATGAAGTTTTCTCAATGCCACCAAACTTGATCACATTCATGAGAACTAACTCTTTCAATTCATGGAGATCCAGAACCAAAGCCTTAAGATTACCCATTGCCGAGTCAAAAATCGTCAAAGATTCAAGTGCAAATGGTAGGTTCAACTCGTCTGTGACCTCAAGCCACTTCCCTTGTAAGCGAAACTTTGTAAGGTTTGGAGGCAAGTACGCGTCTTTGCCAATGGGGGTTCGTGGGGCCTCCAAGTCTCCATGATCAGGCTTGACTCTATCGCGTTGGCCAACAGTCAACGTCTTCAAGCTAATTGGAAGTACTTCCTTTGATAGAATGCTGGTCACATCTAACTTTCTCATGTTAGTTACAACAAGATTTTCCAATTGATAGCTTTTCAACGATCTCAAGTTCGTCAACGATTCTGACTCTAGAATGGTCAAAGACAGCAAAAGCTTTGGTAATACCAAGGAGTCCAAAGAATTCACTTCAACCCTCGTAACCTTGAGGTTCTTCAAGTTTATCATGTGGGATAAATCGAAGTGAAAGTCTGTGACTTCTTCAGAACCACTAGTAGTTGAAGCATATGCGAATAGTGATATTTCAAGATCAGTCAAGCTTTGAGGGAACTGTGGGTCTGAACAATCTTTGAAAGACAAAGAATTCAGTAGTTCTAGTTTCTCAATCCTAGATGGTAGGTACTTGAGATCGTCCACATCAAGTTTAACGTCGCATAGCTTCAACCTAGTCAACAATGGTAACTCACTTAACGGAGTCAAGTCTACATTGTTTCTTTGCAATGCAAAAACTTCCAAGTCTCTAACTGAGTCGGGAACAACCAATCCTTCTGGACCCACAGGATATCGCAGGAGATGTTCAATGTTGTATGGCATAGACGCAACCAATGCATTCAAAGAGTGAGCTCTGTCATCAGCAGATCCGTTGTCAACACCAAGTAGCTGATCTAAGCTTTCCGTAAAGTACCATGGAACGGCGATTGTAAACGACTGGATTCCCTGCAAGACGTCAGGCAGCGAGTTATGCAACCGAATGAAATCCTCAACACTTTCAAACACCAACTTCTTAGGTTTGAAACTAGTATACTTTTCACAAAACTCGGCAAAGTGATCAGTAGTAAGAAAAGCTGGAGTGAAGGACAGGTCATCGTCAACATAAGGGATCCTTGCACTCTGTTGAATGACTTCCAGCATCCTGAAGTATTCGATGGGCTGAGAAATCGAATAACTGTTGATTATAGAAACAGTTTTGTATGCCACTTCCAACGCGTGTTCCGAGATTGCAGGAGCATCTTTGATTTTCATCAACAATTGCTTGGGAACCAACTCGAGTATCTTGATGATTACATCAGAAGGAAGGCTCTTGATGAGTGTATTACCATCAAATTCAGTCATTCTGCGCTTGTGAGATAGAAAATCAACGCGTTTGATGAAAAATGGACAAGGAGGAAAACAGAAAAAACGTCGTGTTCAGTTCTTTTTATTTTTGGTTGGTCTTGCGTGGTAGCATGAAGGATCAAGGGGATAACTTGCGGCAAACAATTCTGTGACACGTAGTGTACAATATGCTGAATAAGATTCTATTGAAGGGCCACTCTTTGTACAACATGGTTGTTTTACTATGAACAGATTTAAATAAAGGTTGGTTGGTTAGTGGTTGCCTGAAGAAGGCGTACTCTAATTCCGAAGCCGTGTTGCTTGCCGCGATATTGCAGAGCTCCCAGGAATCAACGTTATCCACCCTCACCAGTCCGATGGTTAAGGGTGGTGTGCCCTTAACAGACTGATACAGCACTCCTTGCCAAGCTATTGCTTGAGCTACATCGAGAGGGTCCCTGGGTGTTATACAGGGCAATTACTGCAACTACAACAACCTGTGTTCTTTTCCAAACTTGGCTGTAACTTCTGCTGATTGGTTCAGTGAACAGCTAGAGCCTAGCATTGCCTTGTAAACCATCTTTGAAACCATAGCTCACACGGTATTTCATACGCTCAGGGATTCATGAATTCAGTTTCTGGTTGCTCTCACACAAAACTAGACGACCCCCCCAAAACTTCACACGTTATTTACCTCTTTTTTTGTAGTAACGCTGAAAACCGACGTGACACACACTACGCCTTTGTCAACCTACAATCGCCTTGATCTTGTGGGAGATGCGGTGAGCAGATATAGACGCAATTGAATGGTGAGGTAGGTGCCTACATAGAAGTGGTGCTGGGGTGTGTGTGGGGGTCGCTTAACCGCATTAGTCTATTGGACGCGCATGTCACGTGGAATTGCTGTTCTGTTTAGCCGCGGTCCCCATCAGTTTCTGTTAGGTGATTGCGACCCACACAAAAAAAATCTCCGTGATATAAAACATAAAAAGACCGAGTTATTTTTTTTTTTTTTAATTTTAGTTTTTCGTTTCTTGCTCTCCTTTCTTCTTTTGTAATTATCACCATTCTTATTCGCTAATACCAAGAGACCAGCATCATGAGCATATCCGGAATATCTACATTATCGACGCCGCTCAAACGAAACTCCGCGTCGCCCACCTCAGCATTGCTCGGCACGTTACCGATCAACTTCATATTGAAGGTCCAGCGATTATTGAAAAAATCGGTCTTTTCCCGCAAGTTCTACCAGGAGATCAACGACAAAGTGTTGAGCAAGTCTTCAACAGTGGACATGAACTTGTACTTCATCTGCTACTTCACGTTGTTGGTCTCGGCGGTGTTGAACAACAAGTACAAGATTTTGTATTTCTTAAAAAACCAATGGTTCAAGTTCACACAGTTGATCAAGACCAAAACAGGCGAGCAATCAACCGAAGAGAAACCAGACAACAAGAAGACCTTCATCGAGAAGGTGTTGAATCCAAGCAAGCCGGTGTACACCGAGGGCAAGCCATCCCAGTTGGCTTACAACTTGAAGAAGATCAACAGCTACTTGGCCGACATCAGAATCTTCAACAGATTGACGGACTCGATCAAGTACATGCCGTGGGTTATTGACGAGTACCATGCCTTCACGTCCAGCGCAGCCTCGCCCGTGCCTAAACTCGACAGGTTTGTCAACTTGTTGCAGTCCGTGAACTGTGTGGTGTTGGAGTTGTTGGAGAACGCGGGGTGGTTGACGGACCACGACTTTGTGTCGACGAACGATAACCCGTGGTGGAGTTTCGAGACGTACATCTGGTGTTGCAGGGTCTGGGGTGTGTATTTGGTGATTGAGATCGTCGAGTTGATTAGAAGAACTCCGGTTAATAAATGGGGGGATAAGGCATGGCAGATTAACTTGTTCAAGAATGTGATCCAGATCCCATTGGTCTTGCATTGGTCGTTGAGGGAAGGGTGCTTGAGTCCTTTCTGGGTCGGTGTTTGTGGTCTGGGTGCAAGTTGGTGGAACTTTAAGGATATGTGGTCGTCTATAGATTTGTCGTAGAGAAACACTTTTTCTTTGTTTTATTTATTTATTTTTCATCTTTTATACATAGTTCACTACTTATACATACTTTATTAATCAAAACCCGAATTTCTATCTGCCTTGGCTGCTTTCTTCTCTAATGCATCCCAATCCTCACCCTCACTTTCAGATCCCGAGGCATCAGACCCAGAGGCGTCATCAGACCCGGAGTAGTCGTCACTCTCACTGGCATAGTCGTCACTTTCTTCATCTTCATCTTGTGGGTCCTCGTCACTGACTTCGAACTCACTCTCTTGTTCACTTTCTTCAGATTGGTCGCTGTCGCCATCACCAGTCAAGAAAGACCAACCTCCGTCAACAAAGAATTGGTATGGGTCAGCTAGCACCGTCTTCATGATCTGTGCCCAGTTCAAGTTCATTTGACCCTCACTGATAGGTATGTCGACGTCGGTTAACCAGGACTTGACATCTTCTAATAACTCCACCGGGATGGTATTTATATGCACGACTGGCTTGGTAAAATCCTTGAATACAAACACCAAATCGAAATTCTTCAACCCAAATTGGACTCTTTCCAAGTGGGCAATCTCAATTTCTTCCAATGTGACAACCAAATAAGGAGGATCAATCAACTGCACAAGACAATCTCTGGTAGGTACACACAAGACCGACGATCTGAATGGCACACCTTGGAACCCTAAATCTCTAAATGGGATATCTAAATCTACCATACCGTGAGAAGATTCAGCAATCAATTCAGCAAACGTCTTAAATTCCTTATCCAACAATGCTTTTCTTCTTCTTTCTTCTTGTTCCTGTTGTAATTCGTCATCATCACCGTATCTGTACTTTCTCTTACGTCCACCAGTTTCATCAAACGCCATGTCACTGGCCTCACGGTAGAATTGAACGTCGTACGTCTTTCTCTTACCAATCATAAGCGGGTTCTTCAAGTGACAGTGAATCAAGACAATCAATTCGTCTTTAGATGGCTGGAAGAACAAGTGTTTGATATTGGAGAACAAGACGTCGACTTTTTGGTCTTGCTTGAAAGTGGACTGGTATCTTAAACCATTCTCGTGGATCTGCAAAACACCACCCAACTTCTTGGTCTCTGGAGTTGGTCTGATAAATACATTATCCAATCTCTTAACTCTCGAACCTTTCAACTCAATCAAGTTAGCTTGGGTGACAACATCTGCCATTTGTTTCTTCTCTTGCTCACGCTTGACGGAATCTTTCTTCAAATCTTGGATGGCTTTGTAAACATCAACCATACGTTGACGATCCCTCGATCTGATGGTGATGGATCTCAAGAACGAGTTCTCTGGGGAATCTTCGTACGGCAATTCTTGCTTCTTGGTGACGTTACCACCCGCACCAGGGGAGTTGAAGTTCAATCGAAGATAAGTGAAGTCGCCTTCTTCATTTTGGGATCCACTCTTGTAAGAATTGATGTGGAATGGTACTGGTCTACCAGAAATTGGCAAAATGATGGTTTGGTTCTTGTAGTCAATATGGATCTTCAAATCAGCAACACTGTTAGGGATCTGGGATTCACGAACATAAGATTCGTATTTCTTAAACACCGGTTTAAAGTCATTGGCATCAGTAGCGTCTGCCTTGGAGAACCTAGCCAAACCTTCTTGCAATCTCTTCTCGTGCAATTTACTTTGAATTTCTTGTCTGACCTTCTCGGAGTTGTTATCATCGGCATTGACATTCTCATGTCTCAACTTGGACTTGAGGATCTTGGTGTTTTCCTTTGGCTCAATCTTTGGAGCGGCCGGCTTGGATTCCTTGTCGTCGTTAAAGTAGAAAGCAACTGAAGATTTGTTTTTGTCATACTTGGTCAACAAAATTGGAGCATCATCAGTGACCTTGAAAGTATCAGTCAACAACAAGGAATACTTTTTCTTCTTCTCGTCTTGCAAGTTATTGAAACCAATAGTCAAGGAAACAATCTGTCCATTAGACAATTTTCTGTCATTCTTTACGTTTAGAATGAACGTAGAATCCCTGAATTCAATACCCATCAACCAACCACAGTTCTTGGTGAAATGACTAACCAAATCTGGCTTTTCCTTCGTGATGTATTCCACGGTGCCTTCATAGACCTTATTAGCAGCAACACCATCTTTCAACAAGGTACCGGTGATGTGGTCCTGCAACTTGAGCAAGAAATCGTAATTCTCTTCCATCTGTTTACTTGGATCGATCAAAAACGTTCTTGCCACATTAGAACAATAAGCCTTGTATCTCAACCCGATCGAAGCAAGAATCACTCCTTCGCCAACCAACTTGTTGTCATTCGACAAAGCGCTTGGTCTCAAGTCGTAATCGCCACCACTTTGGATAATTGGGGAGTAACAATATTCAAGAAACTCAGGGTTGAAATCTTTGATCGATTGTAACAAATCCTTGCCCAACTTGCTCTTCAAGTACCATTTATTACCTTCAATCTTATCTTCAATCTGGTCTGTCAATTGACTATTAGTGATCTTCTTGTCCTCTTCAACAATGGTCATCATCTCATTGACAAAGTTATCCATCATCACGACACTCGAGTTGGATGCAATCTTGGTATTGTTAAACTCTTCCGAATCCTTGACCTCCAATGCTTTAGAAATCGTCAACGTCACATCAACCGGCTTCAAATCAGTCTTTCCAATCTCTTCATTCCATTCGTCCACGACTTTCCCTTCATACTTATCTTTCAAGACACTTCCATACTCGTCGCCATTCTTCTTCATCTCTTCAATCAACTTCACAAACAATTGCTTATTGTGCTCCGCGTCTTTTGTCCTCGTCCAGATCTCAACCGTGTCGGGCTTATTAGTCAAGTGCTTCAAGTACTTGGCCTTACCTTCCGACGTGATAAAAATACAATTGTCCTTCCTGACGTAAATCACGGTGTGGATGAATTCGTAACCTAATAACCAATTCTGCAAAACGGTCGATTTCTTATACGTATTGTCATCGTTTCTTTGGCCCGTGATGATCAAGGCTTGCGGGATGCCATCTTCACTGAGGTTCTTCTGCAATACCGCTAATCTCTTGTAGAATGTAGGAGCATCAATGTTAACGTCGGCCATGATTGCTGGTGGGTGGTAGTAGACGTGGCTTGTCGGTTTTGACGTTCGTTCGTGTTTGCTTTCTTAGAAAGTTTTTTTTTGCTCCGTTTCGTTGAACGCAAGCGAAGGACAGGAAGGAGAATGAGACGTGTCGCAATGTCGCTGTCACGTGGAGTGAAATGTCGCACACGCGAAACTTTCCAAGTAACGCGTCAATTGATCGTGTTTTTTTTTTTTTTGGTTGTTTATTTTCTCTTCTCCAATCTTCGTTTCTCTTCATCAACCAACCAGGCAATGTTTAGACAGGTCAAGCGAAGAACAGCAGGGAGAAGGAACTTTGAGGACTCTATAGATGAAGACTCTACTGCGAGATATTCCACTCCACCTACTTTATACTCCTCCAGACTATCATTCTATGACTTACCGCCCACACACGAAATAACGTTGGAGCAGTTTGAAACGTGGGCTATTGACAGATTGAAGATCCTTATTGAGATAGAGTCCTGTTTGGCGAGATCGAAATCGCTCAAGGAAATCGAAAGCTCAATTAAGCCCTTGTTGTTGAAATTCATGCCGTTGAACCCTAACGGCAGCACCAACGCCGCTGAAGAAAGAATGAAAGACCACTATAGTCACTTCATCCTCCGCTTGGTGTTTTGCCGTTCTGAAGAATTACGCAAGAACTTTGTCAAGAACGAGACGATTTTGTTCAAAGTTAGGTACAATATGTTGCAGCCGAAGGAACAGCAGGATTTCATTGAGTTGAACCTGTACCGGTTGCCCTGGAAGTACATTTCAAGTGATGAGAAGCAGAAATTCATGCCACAGTTGATTAGCGCCAGTGGTGCGTCCATCAGGAACCAGTTGTTGTCTGAAGGTGTGGTGAATTTGACGAACGACCAACTCAAGCAGCACTTTATGCATAAGGAGAACTTTATCAAGATGCCGTTTGAGAAAGTCACAAACTTGGTCAGCACGAGATCGATCTTTTTGTACAAGGGGTACGGTTACTTGCCTACGTCATTACAGTTGAACTTGTTAGCTATTGAGTTCCAAGAGATCTTGTCGACAAACTTGGTGAACACCTTCCGCACCATCCCAAGGTTAGAAGAAGACGATAGGTTGTTGCCCTTGTTGAACAACTTGTCGCGTAACTTTGCCAACTTCCAGTACGAGTCCGAAGTAGACCCCGAGCTAGTCAGCGACATCAACTCCAAGCTGATCGTGACCCCAGCAATCACCAAGCACTTCCCGCTCTGTGCTACCAACTTGCAGCGGAACTTGATTGCCGGCTTCCACTTGAAGTACGGCGGCAGACAGCAGTTGGGCTTGTTCCTCAAGGGCATTGGGTTGAACGTCGACGAGGCGTTGAAGTTCTGGAGCTATCAGTTCACAAAGAACAACATGACGTTGGAGACGTTCAACAAGGAGTACAAGTACAATATCCGACACATGTACGGGTTGGAAGGTGCCCGAATCAACTACAAGCCGTGGGACTGTTCGACCATTTTGTCAAAGCCCAAGCCGTCGAATGCGCTGGAGCACCACGGGTGTCCGTACCGTGACTTCCCGATAGATTCCTTGGTGTCGAGCTTGAACAGCATGGGGATCAAGGACCAGCAGGACTTGAATAACATCATTGACGACGTGAACAAACACGACTATACCGTGGCTTGTACCCGAGTGTTTGAAATCACACATGCGAGGGGGTTGCAGGGCAAGGAGAGCATGCATATAACCCATCCAAACTTGTACTTCGATAGGTCTAGACAATTGGAAAGGAGTGAGAATAAAGAACCTAAGCAAAGTGAGTAGTTCTGTATAGTAATAATAATGGGTGCAAAGTATGATAATAATGGTACTGTATAATCGGGTAAGGTTGTGAGAAATTCGCACAATATGCAGCGACTTGCCCAATGCGAACATCTGAAACACTAACATTCCGGAACAAAACACGCAGTAAAACCAGGCAGAAGACAATACTAAACCTTAAATTACCACAATGGGAAGCAGATTAAGACCTCTTGGAACAATGACAAGTTCGTGATTCTGGATCTCGAACATGTTTGAGAACACGAAAAATAAAAGAGGTTCATACTGTCTCGTGTGGTTCTTCTTCTCCTTTCAGGCACAAAAACCAAAAGGCAAATTGGGTGTACAACCTGCTCCTAACCAGGCACACAATTCACCGAAGGAGAGTAATTTAAGGTACCATTGAAACAGGACACGTTTCACAGAAAAACTTTGATTGACATGACGGGGGATGGAAAGAGGAAAAAAACAGACTAACACGACATGGCTATCATTCCTGAATGTATTGACGAATTGAAAATGACTAGTGGTGTGCCTAAGTGGAGGAGAAGTTTCCAAAACGCAGAGTGCCACCTTGGAAGGGATGGTACATGAGGCTGTAGGGGTGCTTAAACCATGTTACATAACGATAACGAGGAGGAGGAGGAGGAGGAGGAGGAGGAGGAGGTGTTGGACGGAATTGGAACGGGGCAAGCTAAAGCGGAATACAATCTCGTTTGCCTAGACAGATACGCCTTTGATGAACGAACGCGCTTTTCTCTTTCGATCTGCTATGTGTGTGTATAGGTGTGGTAGATAGGTCAACTCGTGTTCCTGCCTGAGAATCGATCAAAGTACGGGATATGTAAATGTGATGTCGATCCCAGGAGTATGTTAGCTGGGCCAGTGCAACGTCGAGCAAGATAACTTTATGTGTGTAATTGATCAACACCCTAAATGATGGTGGTTTACTCATCAATCTATCTCAATTAGGAATGAGTGATAATAATAATAATCGTGTGTTGTTCAACCCCTTTTCATACGTGGTGATGAGTACGAGTGGAATACACTTTAGTATCACATTTTGACTGCGAAAAGAGCAAAGGCAAGCAAAAGGAAGAAACAGAAACAGAGTGGATGAAAAAAAAAAAAAAATGCTTACATTCTCGGATGAAACCTAGCCAATGTTCATTGTTTGTTTCTTTTGGGTATTATTATTAGAATTTATCTTCTTTTGAGGTTGACTGGTACATGATCACCAGAACTCGAGCGAGTCAGTCGACTTGAAGAAACACGTCCTGTTGATGCTCGGTGCTTCCTTCTGCAAGGCGTTATAGTGGTTGGACATGTGAAAGTGTACAACCACTTTTGGGGGTCGAGTGTAATTCGGGAGTGGGTGTTCCTTAGAAGGGATAAGGCATTGTGCGTGTAAGGGAAGGGGAGTGAGGTGTAGATGCTCTTAAACAATATACGCTCCTCTGTTTCATTTTAGTTTATGACGTGATTTCTGTGAGTGTCAATAAGTTTCTTTTGCCAGAGCGTGTGTCCGCTGTGCGTGTGGTTTCTGTCACGTCGATAAGTCTAGTTTGATTTTGTGGAACTGTATGAGTTGTAAATTTTATACGTGCTCCTCCTGCTTCTTCTGCTGGTGTTGTTGTTGTTGTTGTGGGAAGCCTTGGTGGGAGGTTAGTTCAGGTGGTGATTTTTAGATTTGTTTCATTGTTCCTTCTGTTTCGTTTGTGGTTCCTGTGTGAATTTTGTGTGTCGTTTGGGCCAGTATTTTCTTTTTTACGTTTTAGGGTGTTCGGTAAAGGAGAAAAAGGGCAAAAGGTACAGGTAACACATACTCTCCTAGTGAAGCAGAGTATATAAAAGCCAGAGATTATCTCCTGTTGTGTTGGGTGGTGGTTTCCCATTCTTCCTTTTTGCATTTTTTTGTTTTCTTTGAATCTTGTTAGTTCTTGGGATTTACCACACAAAGAGACAACCCGCCAGACAACCCACAGCCAGAGAGGAAAAAAAAAATTCTTTCCCTTGTATTGTTGATACACGCAATAAAAGAAAAAAGCTGTCCAAATCCTATATAATTATTCACTCCTTTACCCACTTCCTTTTTCATTCAAACTTATATATCATTTGGACTAACCACCCCCCCTTACCACCCCCTTCAAGTCACTCCTTACACATCCTTATTTCCACTCATTTCATTCACTCCTCAAAAATCCCACATCCCGCCTGATAATGATGAACATAGACCAACATCATCAACAGTTACAACAACAAGCTCAAGCTCAAGCTCAAGCTCAAGCTCAAGCACAGGCACAAGCACAGGCACAAGCACAGGCACAAGCACAGGCACAGGCACAAGCACAGGCACAGGCACAAGCACAGGCACAGGCACAAGCACAGGCACAGGCACAAGCACAGGCACAGGCACAAGCACAGGCACAGGCACAAGCACAGGCCCAGGCACAAGCTGCAGCAGCCGCAGTTGCAGCATCATCACAACGCCAGGTCTCATTCAACGTCTCTGACCACTACCAAATACTCGAGATTGTCGGCGAGGGAGCGTACGGCATAGTGTGTTCAGCCATCCACAAGCCCTCCAACCAAAAAGTCGCCATCAAGAAGATCGAGCCTTTTGAAAGGAGCATGTTGTGTTTGCGCACCTTGCGAGAATTGAAGTTGTTGAAACATTTTAACCACGAAAACATCATCAGTATCTTGGCCATCCAGCGCCCATTGAATTTCGAGTCGTTCAACGAGATCTACCTCATCCAGGAATTAATGGAGACCGATTTGCACCGCGTCATACGCACACAGAACTTGACCGACGACCACATCCAGTATTTCATCTACCAAACATTACGAGCCTTGAAAGCCATGCACCTGGCCAACGTGTTGCACCGAGATTTGAAACCTTCAAACTTGTTGTTGAATTCAAACTGTGATTTGAAGGTGTGTGACTTTGGCTTGGCGAGGTCGATCGCGTCCCAGGAGGATAACTATGGGTTCATGACGGAGTATGTGGCCACGAGATGGTACAGGGCACCGGAAATCATGTTGACGTTCCAGGAATACACTACGGCTATCGATGTCTGGTCCGTTGGATGTATATTGGCAGAGATGTTGAGCGGTAGACCTTTGTTCCCCGGGAGAGACTATCACAATCAGTTATGGTTGATTATGGAAGTATTGGGCACACCTAACATGGAGGACTATTACAACATCAAGAGTAAGCGAGCAAGAGAGTATATCAGGTCGTTGCCATTCTGCAAGAAGATACCATTCCAGGAGTTGTTTAGCAATAAACCGGGAATCAACCCCTTGGCGTTGGATTTGTTGGAGAAGTTGTTGATTTTCAACCCAGCCAAGAGAATCACGGTTGAAGATGCGTTGAAACATCCATATTTGCAGTTGTACCATGACCCGAACGATGAGCCGATCAGCGATAAGATTCCTGAGGACTTTTTTGATTTTGACAAGAAGAAAGACCTGTTGACGATTGAGGATTTGAAGAAGATGTTGTATGAAGAGATCATGAAGCCGTTGTAGATTTCCGAGGGGTGCTGCTTTTTTTTTTTAGTTTTGTATATCTGGTGTAGACATGTACAAAGTGTGAATTTTTTTTTGCAGTTATTGGGAGTGGATTGATTTTGTGACACGCGAAATAATCAGAGGAAAAAGTTTATTGTTTTGGGGGCCGGGAGGCAAAGGAGGTGGCAGTGTTGAAAAATAGATTACTACATTGGCTAACTAGAAACACATAATAACTTAACTAACTATACAAATCAAACTGTTTAAAATACAAAATCATTAAAATATCAAACATAACAATACTCTCTCTTTCTCAGTCTAACCAAGTCTACTTCTTTCTACCAAACAAGCCTCTCTTCTTCTTCTTCAGTTTTCCTTGATCTGCCTGTAAGCTGCTAGCACTATAATTGCCCGCCTGGTACACCGGCTGCTCATCAAAGTTAATCACGGGTCTAGCATACGACGTGCCGACATCTTTACCGTATCCGTTATTCTGTCCATTCTGGCCATCCGAGGACAAGTTATAGTAAGGGAAATCCTCATGGAACCCCCAGCCCAATCTGTTTGTCTCCAACTGGTCTCTATAAGCCAAGTCACCCGTGATGGCGTACTCAAATCCTCGAATAGTGTCCATAGGACGCTCGTTTCTGTTCCTTGTAGGGTTCGACATGTCTGTCTGCACAATGGGCTGCCCGAAAATGTCCTTCAAGTCATGCGAGTCCTGGGACAAGTATGAAGGTCTGCGGCCGTCCTGTTCGCCGTTGCCGGCGCCGTTGTGTGCTGCTTGTTCAAAAGGCTGGGCTTCCTGGACAGCAGACAAGATGGGGTCGTGGACGTTGGCGGTGTGCATCTTGTACTGCTCTTCGTCCTTGGAGGATATCTTGATTTGGATGTCCTCCACTTTTTGTGGGGTTTTGTTGGACGATTTTGATCTGAAAATGGCCATGATGTGTGTGTTGGGGAGTGGTGGTGGTGTAGTTGTTGTTGTATTGGCAGTAGCGAGTGGAAGTGTTGTGGTTGTTGTTGTTGTTGTTGTTGGTGGTGGTGATGGTGTTGTAAATGGTTGTAAAAAAGTGGTGTGGTGGAAAAATTGCAGAGAGAAAGTTGTTGTTGTTTAAATAAGCAATTTGGTTGTAAGATTTTGTGTGAGATCAAATAAGCTTAAGCAGGCAAAAGTGAGAGAGAGACAGAGAGAAAGGGAGAGGGAAAATTTTTCCTTCTTCCTGCAGTCAGTTTTTATTTCCCGCAGTTTTGCCCAAAAGTCTCCTTGTTTTAATCTACAATTTATTGCCCATATTGTTCTGCCAGAGTTAGATTATAACTTGCCTGCGTGTATTTTTAGAACTTTCCTAAAACAGACTCACCCTTGCCTTACTCCTTCCTTCTCTTCTCTTCTCTTCTCTTCCCTTACCTCCCTCGACGGTTAGAGTATTTTCCCTCGCTGTCTTTGTAATCAGAGTACAATAATCTATATCTCCGTAAAATTTGGCAGTGATCCTACCCATTTTTTCTTTGCTTCCACTGTTAGCCTCTCTTTTTTTCTTCTTCTTCTTCTTCTTCTGCTCACCTCCTTTTGTTAATTTGGTTGCCAGGAACCGACGCACAAAAGAAATATTTTCCTCCCTCGCTCTCGACAAAGGCGTTGCTGATCTCAACCCACCCTGTTTATCTGCACCAGCCATTTCTGCCTTCTCTCCCCCTCCACTTCCACTTCCACCTGCACCTTTATCAGTTGACTACCACACATATGGCAGAAATGCTGGCCGTTTCCACCTGAGGGTTTCGTTTTCTCAAGTTTCACCGCAATCTACCACCCTCGGAATAGTGCACATCGTATAACAAGGCTGAGAGGAGTTGGAGGAAAAAATTCTGCCGATGTACCGTTCTAACACCGGGCTTTGTTCTTCTTTGTTGCTACCAAGGGTGAACAACAACGATAGAAGCGGAGACGAGGCTATACACACACATAGCCTCAATGTGGTACAACTCTGATGTAACTATTACATCACTAGACAACTAGACGTTCTTTGTCTTGTCACATGTCATAATACTGGCAGGTTCTTTGGCATCCTCAGTCGTAAGACACTACCGCGAGGGAAATCCGTCAAAACGAAGAAAAAAAATCAACAACACACGCAAAATCATGGCTGTGAGACAACAACTACAACCACCACCTACAAGATGTCGGAATCAACCACGGTTGAAAAGTCAATAGACCAGGAGACGACAGCCAACACAAATCCAATTCAATTCATCTCCTTGATCTCCCGCACTGACAGACCGCTCTATATCCAAGCATTCAACATCGACGACGATTCCCTAAAAACCACCACCGAAGAGACAACTACCACGACCACCAATGCCAACGCGAACAAGTTCCTCAAGTTCAACTTCCTAAGTCATATGGCGCTCGACATCTTCGCGAGTCCGTCGTCATTGAGCTTGCGCGAGCAGCAGCAGTCGCAGCAGCAGCAGAGCAAGGGCGGCAGCGGCGACATCAGCACGATCCTCTTGTTTATCCAGGACCAGGTCATGGTGTACGGGTACGAGACGAACAACGGGTTGAAGATCGTGGTGGGGTTGGACCAGAACTATCAGATTGACCAGAAGTCCTTGGATAAGTTGTTCTTGGACGTGCATAAGTGCTACCTACGCACGATATTCAATCCGTTGAACAGCATCGCGAACGATGGCAGTGGTGATGCTGCTGACGACAGTGAGATATTGTTACAGTCAAGTACGTTTGATAAAAATATTAAGAACTTGGTGAGTTCATACGTATAATATACAAGCTATTTGAGGACGACGTTGGCTCCGCGTAGTTGTAAGTACTCCTGATCCACGCCAGGTGGCAAGTTCTTAATCACCTCCTGATATATCTCCGCGTTATAGAAGCGGAGCTGGTTTGAAGGTGACTTGTAGCTACTAGGCAACCCAGTGATATCACAGTAGTTCTTACGAGGAAATAAGCTGGGAGGCGACGTCGTTGACGTATATGTCGGCGTGTCGAACTTGAGGTTCGTCTTGGATTGCAAGTACTTCACTTCGTCGCTGATGAGCTGTCGGCTAGGTTTGTATCTTCTGTTGGGTGCTGTCCGGCGCGCTGGGTTCTGTTTGAATGAGTGTGGTTTGGTGGTGATTTCCAGGAGCTCGTGAAGACGATCCATAGACGTCGTGTTGACTGGCGTGCCAGTCATTGACCTTGCTGGTGTGTTGGACATTGTTTGTGGTGGATAAGTAGAACCGTCCAGGTTTTTTTTTTCTGTTTTTGGCCTTTTCATGCCGTGTAACACCAACACTCAATCGCCATCATTTATTTTCTGCATGGTGTGTGTGTGTGTGTGTTCAGAAGTTTTCCCCCCAAACACCACACTCTTTCCTTTTCCCACAACCACTAACTATCATGGGAATCGGACTCTATGCGATTGTTGCGGGCACGTTGATCACGGGTGCCGCAAACTCACTCCTTACAAAGTACCAGGACAACCAATGTGTTGAGAACTGCGGGGACCCCAACCCAGCGAACCACAAGAACTTTAACCAGCCAGGCATCCAAACGATGCAGATGTTCCTCGGTGAACTAGGCATGTACTTGGTGTTCTTGGTGTATAAATGGTACAATCTGAGAAAGGAGTATATTCGGTTGAGTCAACTGGAAGGCGAGGGGGAACAAGCGCAGGAGACATCGATTTTCCAGAGCTTCAAGTTGGCCGTGCCTGCCATTTGTGACTTGAGTTGCACGACGTTGTTGAATATCGGGTTGATATATACCCCGGTGTCGATATATCAGATGTCGAGGGGTTCCGTGGTGTTGTTTGTTGCGATCTTGTCGGTGTTGTTCTTGAAGAGGAAGATTACGAAGTTGGAATGGATTTCGTTGTTTTTGGTTACTTTGGGGATCGGTATTGTTGGAGTAAGTGGATCCAGGAACTCCAAGGCGTCAGAGTCATCTAACGGTGAGTCGGCCGCGTTGGTTATCTTTGGAATCTTTTTGATTGTCTCAGCTACGTTGTTGCAAGGATTCCAGTTTGTCATTGAAGAACACATTTTGGAAAAGAACCCAATCATTCCGTTGCAACTTGTCTACATTGAAGGATTCTACGGGTTATCCATCATGGTGATCCTCTCCGTGATATTAAACTTCATCATTGGGTCCATTGAGTCTCCAGAGGATTTCAAATCTTCTCCGTTCAACCTCCCACTAGCATTTAGTCAAGTGTTCACGAACAAGCGCATCCTTATCTCGTCCATCTTGATCCTGTTGTCCATTGCCGCGTTCAACTACTGTGGACTCTCCATAACCCATAGAATCTCAGCCACCGCAAGATCAACCGTGGACACATGCAGGACGTTGCTTGTGTGGATAGTTGCGATCTCTATGCACTGGGAATCCTTCCACTTGTTGCAGTTCACCGGGTTTGTGGTGTTGGTGTTTGGCACGTTGTGTTTCAATGGAGTCTTGAAACCTGAAGAGTGGGAGTTTGTTCCTTCGTGGTTGAAGAACGACAGCAGCAACGAAAGGTTGATTAATGTCGTTGATGAGATTGATGAACCAATCGAGAGAATGTAGATCTTGGTATAGAAAATAAAGATTAGGTTGCAATCGGTATAGATATTACACAAAAAAAAGCGTTTATCACGTGATACTGAGTGAGAAAATTTTTATGCTTGAGGTGTGGGGTGGAGCAGAACGGAACCATTTCCCACATATAAAGTTTTTTTTTCTCTTTCTTTCTCAGTACTTCCTCTACTTTCTTTTCTCAACCAATGATCATTCCACAAGAGGTAATATAAGCTAGGATCTTTTTGAACTTTGGACGATTCCTAACATTCACTGCGTTTGCTTTTTTTATTTCAATTATTTATTCGTTTTGTTGTTTCCTTTTTCATCCCACATAGACATTGTTGCATTGTTATAGAGACCCTACACACAGACACACACATGAGAATAACCACGAAGATAATCAGTAATATCCCACGAACAAGAGGTATCCATGTAGCTGTCCGATTACGAAATACACCTGTGGTCACCACTACCACGGAAACACCGCACATCTCACCGTTACAGCTATACGACAAGCGAGTCGAAGAAGGCAAGCTCAAGGACGATCCATACCAGCGCAAGATCATCACGAGTTTATCGAAACTCCACGAGAACCTAACGGCGTACCACCCACCCGAGGTCCACATCCCGACAATAGCTGAGCTCACGCCCAAGATCGGGATATCCAAGATCTTCAGTTCGTTTTTCGGCAAGAACGATGCATCGCCATCCCCCACGCAGCCATTTAATCCCGACAGTATTGAGCGGAACCCAGTGAAGGGGATCTACTTGTACGGGGACGTGGGGTGTGGGAAAACCATGCTTATGGACTTGTTCTACGACACGATCCCGCCGCATTTGTCCAAGACCAGAGTGCATTTTCATAACTTTATGCAGAACTTGCACAAGCGGTCACACCAGTTGAAGATTGCGAACAAGAAGCAGGACATCGATGTGATTCCGTTGCTTGCAGCCGAGATCGCGACGGAGTCAACCGTGTTGTGTTTCGATGAAATGCAGGTGCATGACGTGGCTGACGCCATGTTGCTCAGACGACTCTTGATGATTTTGCTAATGAAGCACCATATAATCTTGTTTGCGACGTCGAACAGAGCCCCGGACGAGTTGTACTTGAACGGGATCCAAAGAGCGAGTTTCATACCCTGCATCCAGTTGATCAAAGCACAATGTAATGTCGTCTACTTGTTGAGTGACCGTGATTACAGAAAGTTGAAAATGGCAAAACAGACACCGACGCCGCTTGGCTCCCCGTTCTATTTCGGACAGACCCACTCGAACGCCGAGCACGAGCACATTGCCAAATGGTGGGACTACTTCGCGGGCAAGAAGAACGCCATGCCGGTCAAGGACTACAAGATCTCTGTGTGGGGCCGAGAACTAACGGTGCCGATAGCGTACCCGCCCAAGGTTGGCCAGTTCACGTTTGAGGAGATCTGCGGCAGTCCGAAATCCGCCGGTGATTACTTGTCGCTAGCGCAGGAGCTCGAGGGGGTGATTATCACGGATATTCCGTTCATTGAGTCGCGGGACGAGTTGCGCCGATTCATTACCTTGATTGATGCGTTGTATGACGCGCATAGTCGCTTGGCTATTAGTTGCCAGTTTGATTTTGACCACTTGGTGGGCATTGAAAAGAGCTCAGAGGAAGGGTTTGCGTACTCGAGAACAGTGAGTCGATTGAGCCAGATGGGTACGCCCGAGTGGATTGAAAACGGTGTGTAATAAAAAACGTTGTATGTAGAATTAAAATAATAACGATATTTATATATTTATACATTAAGGAAAGAAACGTGGTGGTGGGTATTAACGAAAAGAATGGGTAAGAATCTTTAAACGAAAGAATTTATAAAGTAGCCGTGATGGTAATAATAGTGATATATGCCAGATATTGTCTTTGATAGAAAAAGGGGGTTTATAAGTTTTTAGTAATTAGATCATTATGAAGGGGGACATTAAATAGTATTAGGGAGCTTTCATCACACGAGATCTCGTCGTCATCAACCTCCTCGTCAAACGTCTGCTTTCTCAACTTCTCCCTCTGTTTGGATTCCGCCATGGTGATGAACCTAGTCTTGGTAGTGGTTCTACTTAGCATTGGCTTTCCGTGTGCCTGTGCTTGAGCCAGGGTGTGGTTCAGGTTGTTAGTCAAGGCAGGAACACTGAATGATCTCTGGAATTGTGGCTTTGGGGAGGACATCTGCAGCAGGATGGTAGTAGTTGAAGATCTGACTGAAGAAGGCACGGAAAACAAGGACGAGTTGTCGTGGTGGATCGAGGTGGTTGAGGTAGCCGAAGCGTCTGATCTTCTCTTCATGAGCTTGGCGGTGTAATAGTCTCCAGGTCTTTTGGGGGTTCCCGTGAAGGAGTTGATGGTGGATGTGCTGGAGTTGCCATGGATGGTGTTTATGGAGGTGGTTGATTGTGCTCTGTGGTAGACTGGTGGTGGTGGGTTCGGGAAAGGCTGTGTTTTAGCGGTGGTTGGTTTCGAGTTGAGGTTTATTTCAAGCATGGTAGGGTATAGCGAATGGTATAGTTTAGTGAACGAATAGGTGGAGATAAGGGGAGGGTGTGCTCTTAGGAGTGGAAGAAAGCAAGTTCAATTTTTTTGTTAGAAGGAATGGGATGGAATTGGGTTAGTTAAATATACTCCTGGTGGATTGTTAGTGGGTTTTCTATTGTCAAGGATTTTTTTTTTCTTCTTTTCTGCCTTGTGTTCCCTGAGCAGAAGAAGCAGTAGCAGAACAGTTGTACAAAACCAAATGTAATAATAGAAACACTAGAGAGAAAGACACACTAAACCTATTTTAGAATCTGCACTTCGGCAGTCTAGCCCATCTTCTCTGTGTTGCCGCTCGGGTGTCACCCTCAAGGCATCTATCCACCCACAAACAGACACACACACACACACACACACACCAACTCAAGTACCTGAAATTCTCCCACATCTACAACATCAACGCAAAGTCACAGATGATGGAACGCTGATGACATTTTTAAGGGCGTTGTGGTCTCCCTTTTGCTGTTAAGAAGAGTCAAGGGTTGGTTTCGGAATTTTTACAGTTAAACTTCTGTCTTTATTCTCCAACACAACGTTTTACATTTCTGCGTCCTGCTGGCCTGTTGTTAGGGCCAGAGTATAAAATGTTTCGCTGGACGGGACGGGAGCCGGCAAGGTCGTGCTCTTTTTGCCGGAAGCTGATTTTGTCCATAGCATTTCCTAAACGAGACAACAACAGAATTTCTTTTTCTTTTTCATTCGCTCGTTCTGTTTCTTTTGTGTGAGCAACCACAGAGTGTATGCAGGACACTATCGATGGACACTACCCATTACTAATTCCTCTAATTATATACAATAGACATCAGGAGCAACAGCAAGCAATTAAATCACTTGATTCCTGACAAGGGATGAAGCAGACTGTATCCCAGTGTGTTCCCCCTTTACTTTGCTTCACGAAACGTCGTACATCACACGTTTCTGTCTGGCCAATCAAAGACAACTCATTGTTCGTGCTTGATCCGATTTGCAGTCTGAATGGTGAACTATGGTGAATGTTTAACGACGAAGGAAATACAAACAAACAGTGAATAAAATTGCAACTGCAACTGCAACTGCAACATTCCCGATCCTTCCCTGCTTTCTCTCTCACATTCACGAAGTGCCCTGACCAGACTGATACCGCTCACACTATAGTTAGGGGGGATTTTTCTGAGCTATGGATAAGGTTTCACCAGACTCTATCAACCAGCCAGTAGGACGAAAGTTTACTAAAAATAACTCCTCTCCCTCTCCACCACCACCCCTTGAAAGTTTCACTTTGTTCCTGTGGGTGCTGCTAGTGATTACCCTGCGATACTGTTTGTTTCTTTTTTTTGCTCACGCACACACAAGCACCTTGCTTCTCTTCTCACCCAACCAAACCAAACCATTCCACAGCAGGAATACCAACTCCTTGTTTTAATTTAGTCCCTCGAATAATGTGATAAATCCTGGCATTACACAAAACGATGATCCCATTTTGTCCGAGGAAAATCCCAGTTGTCTGTGTGCAGGATGCACTATGAGTGGGTAGGCCCCCCAATGCACGCCTTGTGAAATGAAATTTTTCTCCCTGCGAACAATCTCGTTATTTCGTCATTGTTTTCACAGGAAGGTCAATGACCGAAGCAGCAATAATTGTACGATAAGGTTGTGGGCTTATGATGTCATACAGGTAATGAAAGATAACCAACGTAGAAGATAAGACCTATTGAGATCCCTGCCGAGAGTTTTCTTTTGTGCTTATTTACAACCGGTGTCAATGTGTGATAAATGACTGTGACGATCACACTTTCTATGAAAGTGTCTGGAGGAGTTCGGCATTCTATTGCATTTTCTACTGATACAGGGGACGTAAACAACTCAATAACGTTTCGTAAATACTCAAAACTACATCTTGAACGATTCGACCAAGTCGTTATAAAACTCCTGCAACTTCTTGGACTTGATGAGCTTGTTCTGCACGCTGTGGTTGGTCTTGTCGTAGTGCTTCTCCAACACTTCCTTGAGGATCTCCACGGGCTGGGTTTCCGGGAACTCGTCGCACCCAAGCAACATCTCACACCAACTGATGTACAAATCGGCTAGTTCGTCTGGGTGTTTGTACTGCGATAGCACGGCTTTGGAGTAGATCAAGTTGGCCGTCTTGTAGTCTTGTCGACTGGCGTAAATCTCGATATATCTCCTCCAGATCTCGCTCAATTTGTGGTCTTTCACGGTTGTCACCTTCAATGGGTTGATTGATTGGATCGCTTCTGTAAGTGTTTTGATTAGCTTGTTGAGGTCACCTTTCACGAGTTCAAACCGGGCAAACCATGCGTCGAGGTTGTTGATGTTCTGTCGCAACAACGTATCGTTGATTAGCATCTTTCTGTTGTCTATCAAGCTTTCAAATTCATCCATGTATGCCGGCAAGATTTCTGCCTCGGGGTCTTTCTCCGTGAGTTTCACCAATTGGTCCTCTTCAAACTCGAGGTAGCTATCGTATATCAACACAAAGTCTTGTAGCGTCACACACACGGTTATTCCCTTGATGTAATAATGTCTCACTTTCTCGATGTCGTTTTGTTTCTTGAAGAACTCTGTGACTTTGATGTACAATCTCCCTAGCTGGTCAGGGTAGTCGATTATGGCTCGTGCTATGACGCCCTCAAAAACGTCATCTCTCGGAGGTGTCTCTATCAACAAATCAATGTACTCAAACAAATTCTGCACAATCGAAACAGGCAAGTTCAGGTATTCATTAGGGTGATCAATTATCTTTTTATATAGCTTCGTTATCTCTTTCACATCTCCAAACTCTCTTAGTTCGTCAATCACCTCATTCAAGTTCATGCCTCCCGACGTCTCACCTTTAATGACCGACGGATCGAGATACTCCATGTACTTCAAATATGTCTTGACACCGGTAAGTCCCCCCACGCGATCTGCAAACTCTAGGTACATCGGCCAGATGTCTTTGTGGTCTGCTATCGGTAAGTTCCGTAGACACTCATTGAACGTTCTTCTGATTTTGGTGATGGTGTGTGGCTGCTGTTCAAGAAGGTACTGTAGATACTGCACCCAAATGGCCTTGTCCTTCGGGAGATGAACCAATGACTTCTCAAATACTTTGATGACACTATCTGGATGGGTATTAACCTCTAGGACTAATTCTATTAGGTATCCCCATAGTTCTTTGTTTATTGGAACGGCATGCACTGCTCGATATAGAATGCACAACTTGGTGTCAAACAGGGAGTTCACTTTGAATTTGTAATATGACAACCATGTTGAACTATCGTGTGGGTCTTTTGATATCGACTCTTCGTATGATTCATCCTCTTTGCTTATCAACTTATCTAGTTCATACCCCATAATCATCTCATCGTCACTAGTTAAACTTCTGTTGTCTGAGAGAGAGAACAAAACAATCGCACCAATTTATCCAATTCCACACACAAAAAATTATCAACGAAAAAATCATAAATTAGACAACCATTAATTGACAGACGAACGTCCTCCTCCCCAACATCCAATTCTCCACCCCATTGATCACCCACGTCCATAAACAAACCATCAACTATGTCAGGTGCTGGTAATCGTGAACAAGTTTTCCCCACCCGTATGACGCTCGGTGTCATGAAGAGTAAATTGAAGGGCGCCCAACAGGGCCACTCGTTGTTAAAGAGAAAATCGGAGGCGTTGACCAAGAGATTCAGAGACATAACCCAGAGAATCGATGAGGCTAAGAGAAAGATGGGCCGTGTTATGCAAACTGCCGCTTTCTCCTTGGCTGAGGTGCAGTACGCCACTGGTGACAATATCTCCTACCAGGTGCAAGAGTCGGTGTCCAAGGCTAGATTCCAGGTTAAAGCAAAGCAAGAAAACGTGTCTGGTGTGTTCTTGCCTACCTTTGAAAGCCATATTAACGAAGATGTGAACGACTTTAAATTGACTGCGCTTGCAAGAGGTGGTCAGCAGGTCCAGAAGGCAAAGTTGATTTATACTAAAGCCGTGGAGACTTTGGTTGAGTTGGCGTCCTTGCAAACTGCATTCATTATCTTGGACGAGGTTATCAAGATCACGAATAGGAGAGTCAATGCCATTGAGCACGTGATTATCCCAAGAACGGAAAACACGATTGCTTACATCAACGGCGAGCTCGATGAAATGGACCGTGAAGAGTTTTACAGATTGAAGAAGGTCCAGGAGAAGAAACAAGAGGCTGCTGCTGCTGCGGAAGCTGAAGAGAACTTGAAGCTTGCTATTGCTGAAGGCGAAACAGACGAACAAGAGATCCAACAGGAGGTCGAGGCTTTGGATATCAGAGCTGACGCAAAGGAGGCAGACACTGACGCTGACATTCTTCAAGAAAAGGAAGACGACGTTATATTTTAAGTAATAACTAAAGAAAGCAACAACAAAAAGAGAACCCCCCCCCCCGCAATAAAAGTAGCTATTTATCTTCTATGGGCAGGTGTAGCCCCCGTCAACCACGATGTTTGTACCCGTGGTGAACGTAGACGCATTCGACGCCAAGTACAAATAAGCACCCACCAACTCCTGCGGCAACCCTTCCCTGCCCAACGGGGTCAACTGCCACCACTTTTTCTTGAGCTCAGCGTCCGCCAAATCAACAATCTCAGTCGTGATATAACCCGGCGACACAGCATTCACCCTCGCGCCAAATGCCGCCCACTCCACCGCCAATGACTTTGCCAAGTGCGTACACGCCGCCTTCGCCGCATTATACGGTGCCTGCAGCTGAGGCACATTCACGATGCTCCCCGAGATCGAGGACGTAATGATCAAGCTCCCGGTTCTCTTCTTCTTAAACACCTGGCCCGCTGCGTGTGCGCAGTAATACACGCCGTTCAAATCACAGTCAAACAACCGATGCCACTTCTCGTACCCCAGAACATCCACCTCTGGCCCATGCGTCCATGCGATTCCAGCGTTCGCGACAAAGACATCAATGGTTCCGAAGTCAGCCTCGATCTGCGCCACGGTGCGGTCAACCTCGGCGGCGTCGATGATGTTGCACCGGTACGCCCGTGACCGGACCCCGTACGTCTCGATCAAGTGCTCAGCCTTGTCGTCGGCGGGGTTCGTGTTGTACCATATCGCCACGTCGGCGCCGGCCTGCGCGAACGCCTCGGCGATGGCCCAGCCTATCCCGCCGGACGACCCTGTCACGGAGGCAACCTTACCCCTGAGGGAGAATAGCTCGAGGGCGTGGTGTGGGAGTGTGGGTGGCAAGATGGGCAATGGTCCTAGATCGGGGTTCGTGAGGGACGTGACTTGTTGGGTGTTGGTGTTGTCAGTCCTGGTCATGTTCATGTGGAGGATAATGTGTAGATTGGGTTATGAGAAATGTGGGTAAAGAGAGCGAAGGGGGAAAAAAAGAGAGGGAGAGATGTGGAAAGTTGTGTGATTATATGTGAGTATGTGTGGGTGGGTGGGTGGATATCAGGGGGGAGGGATGAGTTCCCACCGGGAAGATGTAGGTGCACGTTGGTGTGTGTGTTAGGGAGTAATAACAATACGAATTACGGTGGAAAGTGGAGCGCAGCGATTATTATCTCGGGGAGCCTCGCTAAGTGTCCGCGCGCGCGTGCGACGAGTGGGTGTGAAAGAACCGCGATAGCATTGCGCTCTTTTGACCTTTTTCTTAACGTGGTGGAGCAAAGTGTAAATTGTGATCTGAGGAACCAAGGCTCTGATTTGTGATTACAGAACCAGAATTGACTTCGTGCCCTTGTTCTCTACCGGGTCGTTTCCCCTGAAATACTACACTACAATCCACGTGACGTCACTACCCACACATGTTGCAAAACCGCTACAGCGAAAAAAAATCAAAATCCAAACTTCGTGTCTAAATGTATATTCTAAAGAAAAGTATCAAACTTCTAAACAACAGTGTAACCACCGTCAACGTTCAAATCAGCACCAGTGGTGAATGAAGCGGCGTCGGAGGCCAAGTACAAGTAAGCACCGACCAATTCCTTAGGGTTAGCCTCTCTACCCAATGGGGTCAATTGCAACCACTTGGCCTTGACGTCAGGGTCAGCAAACGCACTCAACTTTGTGGCGATGTAACCCGGCGACACCGAGTTGACTCTAGCAAATGGAGCCCATTCAACAGCCAACGACTTGGCCAAGTGCTTCACACCGGCCTTAGCGGCGTTATAAGCAGCTTGCAACTGTGGGACATTGACAATGGAGGCGGACATACTGGCGGTGAAGATCAAGGATCCCTTACCTTTCTTTCTGAAAATAGGACCCACGGCATGGGCACAGTAGAAAGCAGAGTTAAGATCGTCATCAACAACCTTGTTCCACTTGTCGACACCTGGGACGTCGATTTCTGGGCCGTCAGTCCAGGCAATACCAGCATTAGCAACGAAAATGTCAATGGTGCCGAAATCCTTCTCAATCTGTTGGATCACTTCTTCGACGTGCTTGAAATCAGTGATGTTGGCCTTGTATGCCTTGGAACGCACACCGTATTTTTCAGTCAAGTACTTGGCCTTGTCGTCGGCTGGGTGGGTGTTGTACCAGATAGCAACATCGGCACCGGCCTGGGCGTAACCTTCAGCAATTGCCCAACCAATACCGCCTGAGGAACCGGTGACGGAGGCAACTTTACCCTTCAAGGAGAAGGCGTCCAAGATGTTGTCGTGCAAGGCTGGGGCCTTGGTTGGCAATGGGCCCAAGGCGGCGTTGGTGTAGGAAGTAACTTCTTTGGAGCTCATGTTGTTCGTGTTGTTGATCAATTGCTTGTGTGTTTGGGATAGTCTTCGAGTAGGGATCGATATGCTGACAGTGCGGAGAAGGTTTCCTATTCTGAGATAGGGAAAGAACATTGTTTGGAAAAAGACGGGAGATTTCTTGTCCTATTTATAGTTTTTCGGGTTTTTCAGAAACTCAAAAATAAAATAATAACGATCCTGCGTCTTGTGTTCCAATTGTCCGGTTATTGTGGTTGTACTCCGGTGGTAATGTGAATATTACAATGAACAGCTGTGTGTGTGTGATTGAATTGTGGGGCACACTATTCCATAGATATTCCTGGCTAAAACACATCCACAGCTTGTGTCTCATGTGTAATGTTGCTGCGCTGTGATCGTGAATAATATATTAGTAAATGACCAAGGAAAGTGGGTCGGTTTTGCCGGAATTGCCATAATAGGCTAACATCGAATCGGACTTGAGATCTAAAGCGCATAAGGGGGGATGGACGAGGGCGAGCGAATCTTCTTCTAGAATTGCTCTTGTTGGGTTGCTCTCGTTGCATGACATCATACTGTACTCCAAGAAAATATCCTGTATGCAGTACCCCTCGGGAATCCGCCCATAAACCAACCTCCGGAAATTTCTTGGATTACGTAAGCCGCACCACCAAGATTTAATTTGCTGTGCTGGCAACGACGTGCCATGTTATGGGTTGCTATTATTACTAAGGTCTTACATCACTCTAAAGCATTGATTGTTTCGGAGGTTGACAGCAATGCCAACTGTGGATGTGAATGTGGTAATAGTAATGGGACCGGTTTTGTCATGCTGCCACGTCGCGTAAAAGGTCGTCGGGGTATTTTTTTGGCGCTTTATGACAACGTTGCATTGTTTAGTGCCAAATGGGTTCCAAGACATTGTGGATAATAGGGTATAAGAAAGGGACTATAATGGGAATAATTAAGTTGGACAATACGACAGACAGCGTTGTAGTATGTTTGGGAATAGAACTTGCTGCAGCGTTGAACGAGTAGGAGAAGGTGCTAGGGTAGCGGGAAACCCATGATAATTGCAGCATCGATGAGGTTGATTCTGTCGAGTGTCCAAGGAGGGCGTGAAGTCTTCTTCGACGTAGCTTGAATTGTACCCAGTCGTAGTTTCTGCATTCCAACTGACGGTGGAGAAATTGCTACTGTAGCGAAGGAAAAACCAAATCGACCTTCACGTTAGAACAAGCTGGAAGCCAATTGGAATACTTGGATAGAAACACTTTCGCAGCACTCGATTCAGCAACTACAGCGTTCGAAACGTCAACGTCTGTTTCAGTAATGACGTCAGCCCTACTTCCCGTCAGCAGCACCTACCGCCTCGTTGGAATTCACCAACTAGCCTGTTGCTAATACTGATAGTAGACACCTAATCCACCGAACAATACACAATTTTGTGTATGAAACGAATCGATAATGGTTTCCGATCTCCGGCAGATCGCACATCAAGCTCTCGATGATACATGGTAAGGCTCATGTTGGCTGCAAAACAAAGGAGTTCCTAGGTTCCACCTACACAATAAACTTTCTCAATAAATATAGATTATGCGTGTGTATTACTTGAATCTCTTTTTACGTTCATGGTTTTCAAATTGTATGTACAAGTACATATACGATAAATAAAAGCATCATTCCTTTAATAAACTCTCTTAGCTGGAGGAACTGGTTTACAGTCGCTCTCGTCCAAGGTAGTTCTGATAACATCTCTGTAGTCCAATCTAACTGGACCACCCACACCGTCTTGGTAGGACAAGGTGTGTTTTCTCCAGTTGACATCATCTCTATCTGGGTAATCGTCACGAGAGTGAGCACCTCTAGATTCTTTTCTAGCAGCAGCAGAAACGGCGGTTTGGGTAGCACAGGTCAACAAGTTTTGCAATTCCAAGGTTTCAACCAAGTCCGAGTTCCAGATCATGGAACGGTCAGTGGTCTTAACATCTTCGAAACTCTTGTCAATTTCAGCAATGTGCTCCACACATTGGTCCAAAGTGTCTTGCATTCTAAACACAGCACAACCCTTTTGCATAGTCTTTTGCATGTCTAATCTGATATCAGCAGTTGGTCTGGAACCGTTGGCGTTTCTCAATTTGTCCAAGTTAGCAATAGATTCGTAACCAATGTCCTTTGGATGGTCTGGGATTGGAGTACCTGGCTTCAAGTTACCCTTGATGGTGTGGGCCACAGCTCTACCAAAGACAACCAAATCCAACAAGGAGTTAGCACCCAATCTGTTAGCACCGTGCACAGAAGCACAAGCGGATTCACCACAGGCCAACAAACCTGGGACAACTTCATCTTGGCCATCTGGACCCTTCTTCAAGACCTCACCTTGCCAGTTAGTTGGGATACCACCCATATTGTAGTGGACAGTTGGCAAAATTGGGATTGGTTCCTTGGTGACATCGACACCAGCGAAAATGTGGGCAGTTTCAGAGATACCTGGCAATCTTTCCTTCAAGACTGCAGCTGGGATATGACTCAATTGCAAGTACATGTGGTCCTTTTCTGGACCAACACCTCTACCTTCGTTAATTTCCATAGTAATGGCTCTGGAGACAACATCTCTGGAGGCCAAATCCTTAGCAGATGGAGCGTATCTTTCCATAAATCTTTCACCCTCGGAGTTGATCAAGAAACCACCTTCACCTCTGGCACCTTCAGTGATAAGACAACCGGAACCGTAGATACCAGATGGGTGGAATTGCACGAATTCCAAATCTTCCAATGGCAAACCAGCTCTGGAGACCATGGCGTAACCATCACCAGTACAGGTGTGGGCAGAAGTACAGGAGAAGTAAGCTCTACCGTAACCACCAGTGGCAATGACAGTTCTGTTGGCAAAGAATCTGTGCAAGGTACCGTCTTCTTCGTTGTAAGCAATGACACCAATACAGGCACCGTCCTTCATCATCAAGTCCAAACCAAAGAATTCAATGAAGAAGTGACAGTCGTGTCTCAAGGATTGACCGTACAAAGAGTGCAACAAGGCGTGACCAGTTCTATCGGCAACGGCACAAGTTCTGTAAGCTTGACCACCTTTACCGAACTCTTTAGATTGACCACCAAAGGCTCTTTGGTAGATTCTACCTTCTTCGTTTCTTGAGAATGGGACACCATAGTGTTCCAATTCGTAAATAGAAGCTGGAGCTTCTTTGGTCATGTAGTGAATAGCATCCTGGTCACCTAACCAATCGGAACCCTTGACGGTATCGTAGAAATGCCAGTGCCAGTCATCTGGATGCATGTTACCCAAGGCAGCATTGATACCACCTTGAGCGGCAACGGTGTGCGATCTGGTTGGAAACAACTTGGAAATACAGGCCGTCTTGAAACCCTCGGAGACTAAACCGAAAGCAGCTCTCAAACCTGCACCACCGGCACCCAAGACAACACAATCGTACTCGTGGTCGATGACATGGTATTTCTGGCTCATGTATTTGGCGGCATTGAAGTCTTGACCTTTAACGTTGGAACCTATGACTTGGGATCTAACGCTAGAAGACGACAAGAATCTCTTGGACACCGGGCTTCTTATTTGATTACGGAAGGATGACAACATTGTGATGGGTAGAATGTTCTTTATGGAAACCTTGCAATCAGTAGCGTGGGATTTTTCAGTGAATTAAAGTACAATAGAATAAATAGTTTGCAATTTCCTTTTACTCAGGCTGGGGAAGGAAATGAATAGGTGGGTTGGACGGGGGAATGTTCTGTGGGTGCGGTTTCCTCTTTAAACAAAAAATACAAAAACCAGCAGGTGAAACAAACAGGTGAACAAAGTGTCTAGCGAGTTATCCTTCTTTCGATTCCAGTCCTAAAGGGATAGTGTTTGTGAATTGAATGAAAGTTGTGGGAAAAGAAGATGGTTGGTGGAAGGGAGAGAATTTTTTTCTATTCCTGGAGAGAGTGAACGAGTGAGTGAGAGTGTAATGGTGATTTCGCTGGACCCAGATTTTTTCGTTTCTTCACCACGGAACAGGTCGGCTGATTGACCCCATGCAAAAAAAAACGGGGGGAGGGTCAGTACGACGTGGGTGTAGGTGTGTAGGGCGTGCTTGTCTCGGGCTACATGTGGGTGGATCATGGGGAGGCAATTGCCTTCACACATTAAAAACACTGCTGTTAATAGTCCTCGGCTGATTGGTGTGATTTTTTTGTCACTCCATGGATTACCAAATGCTTGGATTTGATAGGTCAGTTCCACTTTGCGCCGCATTTATTCACGCATTGGTGAAATATCCCGGGGAGAACAAAGAAATTTTTCATGTTTATTTTCTCACCCGCAGAACAAAACATCGGGGAGAAAAAAAACGTGGTGATCGTGATCTCCGAGATTTGGACTCGAATTTTTCGCAGCACCCACCAGAGAGAACCAAGATGGAGGTATCACCATCAACGACTTAGTGGTGGGCGGAAGAGAGGTGCATCAGGAGCGATGTCGAGGTGTCTCTCAGACGGGGAACCACCCAGCCTGGCATTCTTCAACGACGAAACATAACATTGTTGACAAGAAATACTACAAAACCAAATTGATCCCTATTTCTACCGGGCGCCGGTTCTACGCCATCAAATTCACCGGGATGGCAGAACCTGGAGCTCCACCATCTGGATAGGAATAAAACGACCCGTTGTGGTAGAACAAGGAGTTGGAGCCATTGAAAGCAATGCAACCGTCGCTGCCAATTGTAATGTTGAGTGCCCCGGGCATGTTGTTAGGGTCCTGGCCCCTGAATTGCATCTCCAATCTTCGATCCTCTCCAAACACCAACACCCACCAAATGCTAGGGGATCCTCCTGGATAAAACCTCACGTGACCAGAGTCAAAATACAAGTAGGTTGCGCTCTTGCCAATGGACAACGTAGAATTGCTGAACACATCATAGTAATCGCTCACCACAATTGCAGAACCGTTGAGATAGTTATCAGCAGCCACATACAAGTAGTATGCCTGGGAAATCTGGGTAAAGACTAACAAAGCTAAAATTTTGAGTAGGAACATGGTTAACCTTGAGTGGGTTCATGTTGGAACAAGCATAGACTAGGCAACCCCTTTTTATAGCTTGGATTTAAGTTTGCGAACTCAAGTGAGTCTATGAACAAACTCGTAAACTGTTGCAAAAAAAAGCTTGTCAAAAGGAGGGAGTGTACATGGAGTGACATGTGGCTACTCCTCAATCGCTAATGACAATGTTCTAATTATAGGTAGAACGTTTGAAATTGTTAGTGGTGGTTTCTATTTTAAGACCATAACATTCTTGTGTATTCATATAAGCTCTAGTAGTCTACTATTCAGTGGTGATCATATATCGACAAGGGCAAGGCATCCACCGGTGGGTCCTGTCCATACCAAATAGCATAGTTGTCAACGGAGTAACCTTGTGGATCATCTATATTCTTCACCCCGTACGCTTCCAAGATGAGCCCATCGTCTCTCCTGTCGATCGAGATTGGAGTGTCTGGAGATAACTGTAGAATATTGTTGTTGACAGTCAAAAAGTACCTCACCTTGTTGTCATAGAAAATCACTCTGTTCACATCATCGTACTGGAAGTTAGCAGGCTCATCTCCAACAAATAGGAAGTAGCGATAGAACTCTTCAAACTTGAAGGTCAACGGCCGGCCGTCGATTTCTGGATTCTCGGATCTCACGTAAAGCTGGATTGTGGAGATGGCAGCAAACACATATAATGGGAACAAAAGTAGTAGAAGCTTCATTAGGAACTCAAATAGCAGTAAAGAAGATTGAAGTAAGCAAGCAAATTTTCCCAACCCATGATTATTTTGCGTGGCTATTTATTTTGCGGAGATCGGTAAATTACATGCGTTCAGTCATTTGCCCCCATTGTTGGGCCGGCAGTTCCTGTGCTGCAGGGAAGGAGGAGTGTGTATCTAAATTAGGAAATACTACGCCGCAAGGAACAAACAAGAAACAGGAAAAAAAACAACCACCACCACCGCGCGGCACCATTATTGAACAACTCTTCTGGCAACAAGGGAAACCTCGACGGCATCGGGAGGCACCGACATCTTGTCCTTGTAGTTGTATAGGGCATATCTCAGGCTAGAATAAGAATGTGGGTCCTCGACGTTTTGTACGGCGTACATTTTTTTATAGCCCGTGAATGTTAAGTCGCCGTTTTTCTTGATCTTGACTTTGAAGGGATAGTGGACGTAGGACAACTGCAAGAAATTGATGCAAACCGTGAACTTGTACTTGACAAAGTAATGGTAGTAGAAGTATATGTGGAACATTCTTGTGTCATACACCAAGTCTTGTGCTTCTTGGGGTTGACCTAAAAAGAAGAAATTGTAACCTTCACCTTCGTGCAAAGAGTACAACCCCATGCCATTCAATGTTTCATTCTTGGATTTGACAAACAACCGTATTGGTACTGATTCGCTGTAGACGGTTGCCACGGCAATGGTCATCAATGTTGCAACTATCCTGGTTATGGTTGGACGCATGTCGTTGAATTGATCAGGAGAGGCTGAACATTAAGGATAATTTTCTTTTTTTTGTGAATATTTGGTTGCAAAATCGGAGCAAAAATATGAACAGACAGATTTAGTTGGTAACTACTTGATAGTTGTTCTCCTGGGGTACGGAGTCTTCACTGATTGACTTACACAACGAGGCCGGATATAGCAATTGATGGAGTGAGTGTACGAGACTGATGTCATCATTGTATGGAACGGCTAACACGTAGAGAGATTTTTACGTAGCACCTGTTCGTAAAAAATTTTGTTACTGCGGACACTCACTAAGCATGTGTCGACGGAAAAGTGACCAAACACGAGTTGGTGGGAAATCCGCACTTGGTGCCACCAAATTCGGCCGTGAGTCAATGGAACGCCACTCCCTCCCCGCATACTTTTTTAGGCTGGCGGTTAGAAGCAAGAAACGGCTTCAGAGCATGGAAACTGAGTCGAATTTCTTCAAGTGCAACTGCCCTTGGTACTGTAACATTGTACTAGTCTCCAAACTCCTATTCTTGGTTGGGCAATCACACAATGCAACAAACCAATACCCCAGCTCACAAGGGACGGGGTGGTTAAGACCGACAAGTTTCCTGCATCGTTGCATTCTCCAGTTTTTAGTTTTTAGTTCTTGTTCCAGTTTCCACCGTTTTGTTGTCTCCTGTTCTTACTTCTGCGAGGCGTGCGGTCGGGCGGATGGTCCCGCGGATAGATTTTTCTACCACTGCAGATGGTTTACGGGAAACCTGTGGACTAAAAATTAGACTAAAATTTTGAAAACAAGCCAATACAGCAATGGCTCGCTGTGAAGAGGGGGCTTTGAACCGGAACATGAGCAGATGACAAAAGAAACGGATGGGTTTCCGATTATTCGCCACTTGCTTTTCGAGTTTGTACCCACGCGAGCCCCGAACCCTTTCCACAGAGTTCCTTCAATGACAAACTCATGATAGTAGATTTGCCCTAGAGAACACTTCTAGCTTCACACCCTTTATGCTTCTAGCTGAAGCCTTACCAAAAGAAAAAAATCGTATGATTGGCCCAATTTGTTGCCCTAGGGCGTTACTAGTGGGGGGGGGGGGGATGGTCTAAAAGGCAGGAAATGCGAAGTTGGTTATGAATGTATCTCCCATAAAACCATCACTACGGATGTACGCCTCGGCAATTTAAAAACCATCCTTTCGTTTGCTCTTCCTACAACCAAATCTATTACTAAATCTGGACAGGGGCAGCGGCAACGGCAACGGCAACAGGAATGGTATCTACGTGAAGAAGTTTCATTTCCTGGTTTTTTTAGTCGATTGGGCATTTTTTTTCAGTTCCAAGGGAGATTAGTTTTGTCTTCGTCAAAAATTTCTCATGAAAAAGAAGAACCCTTGAATCTCGTAGTTCAATACTTTAACTAACCACGTTGATGCTCTCCAGTTTTTCCCGTTTTTCTAGTGATCAACGAGAAGCACGATGGTGCATGTCTTGAATATTTCTGCCAGTTGCTCATGCACTCCTTCCACATACAGAGATCTGACGCCGCGCAAGATCAAAGCGGGACAAGAAAAGAAAGCAATCACCAAAAAAAAAAAATACGCTAGACCAAAACATCTATTATTTAAGCCGCTTGCATTGCACAAACAACGCCCACATCACGTATGGAACCTTTCTAATCAAGCTTCCTGAAATTCCATCAGGTACTAAAATTACCCAATTGTGCATATATTGCTCACCAGCTCATCAGGTTGCTTCAATGCTTCTTCGTTGGCGGACTAACAACACGTTTGAACACGCTAATGCCGGCTCACGAAGGATGCTCAGATGGCCTTGTCCTTCCGCCCCCCTATTCTAGAAAAACAGCCTTTATCGGCTTCCTATATCATGCAATGGTTTTCACAAAGGGTAGTGATGGAAATGCCATTAGAGGGTGCTGGCGCTTACCACAAAATCTGGCTACACAGAACCGGACTAGTTCCGGAACCAACTAAAACGAAGTTTCTTTTCGGCAAATCTATTAATTTCATCAGTTTATGATATGAGGTATCCTAAACTAATTTCACCGTGTATGTCCACTGAGTTAAACCTAAGAGGTCACAGTGCTGTACCATGTGCTATGCCATTCCCAGGCCAAATGAAGCGGGTTGTGATGGAGTAGTTTTCGGGGTGGTTTTTTTGTATAAATGGAAGATGCCTGGCAGGATTGTTGTTTGGCCCCGTTTTTTCGAATTGTTTTTGCAAAGTAAGTAACCTTAACTCCACCCCGACATCTTCTAGAAATGAAACTTTTCGGTTTATTGATTATTTACTTAGCTATACTTGCCAGGGTGGCTGCCAAAGAGATCTCTGGGGTCTTCAAGGCATTCAAGTCGTTGACCTGGACAAGTGGAAATGCCTACAATTACATTGCACCCAATTTTCCCACCTGGAATGCGGTGCTTGAATGGGAATTAGATCGCACTATTGCTTCTTCTGGCGATACGTTCACATTGATTATGCCTTGTGTTTACAAATTCACATCCACCAGCACGACAGTTTCCTTGACTGCCAATGGTGTCACCTATGCTACTTGTAACATGGTTGGAGGTGAATTATATACCGCATACTCTAGTTTGACTTGTACTGTTTCCCAAGCTTTGACTTCAGTGCAAGAAGCTTTCGGTACAGTCACTCTTCCGCTTGTGTTCAATGTTGGTGGTTCAGCTTCAGCTGTTGACTTACAAGACGCTTCTTGCTTCACGGCAGGTTCCAATACGGTCACTTTCATGGATGGAGATACCTCAATTTCTATCGTTAACACGTTCCTGACAATAGCCACTCCGTCATCCGATGTCAATATCTTTGCTAGGACTATACCATCAGTCGGTAAAGTGCAACAAATCTCCGTTGCCAAATATTGTCCCAGCGGATATGCCAGTGGGTCCATGAGTATAATTGTCAAGGGCCAGTCAGGAGTGATGGATTGTAACTCGGCACATGTCAGACTTACTAGCAACTTGAATGTTTGGAACATGCCGACAAATGCCGTAACCTTCCCCTACAAGCAAAGATGTAGTGCAACGAATTTCACCATTGCATTTACTGATATTGCTGCTGGTTACAGACCTTTTATGGACTCCCTTCTCACTACCGTGGGGACTAGTTTGTTCAAGGTTGATTATGTTTTCAAGTACACATGTAAGAATGGGGACAATGTGGACATAACAACTGCCAGAACTTTCGCTCCTTACAGTAATGGTGATGCTGGCAGTAGTGGTGCTGTTCTTGTTATCACGACCAGAACTCACACAGGATCTACAACTGCTGTTTCTACGTTACCGTTTAATTCAGATACTCAAAAAACGAAAACTATTCAGGTCTTGGTGCCCATTCCAA
>JAJMBE010000109.1:0-42162 GCA_030565125.1 Candida pseudoviswanathii
TTTATCATTCATTTATACAGTTTTCCGAACGCCGCACCCCAATTAGGAAATCGCCAACACTCCAAAAGGGTCACCAAAAAAGGCAATTTACTTAGACAAAGAGGTTAATTCATCAAAATGATTAATATAAACAAGTGTACAAGCAGTATTATTCACTTGAGCTTTAGTTGCCTGCTTCCAAAGTGGCTCATCTTACGTCCATCACGCATAATCGTCTTCTCGGAAAATCAAAAAAATTTCCGAATTTCTCAAAATGGTCAAGTTGGCGTAGTCATCCACACATTTTTTTACTCTGAAGTTCGAATCCAACATCTCGCATTACCGTAGTCGTGCCCGCTCTCAATATTTTTATTGTCTTTGATTTTTTTTTCCGTGAGCGAAAATGCAATCTGTAACACCAACAGTGGTCAACTAATCTCATTTGCCGACTATCTACAATATAATCGTCCACAGCAGCATGGATAACGACGATTTAACTGCATCTGTCTGGGACGATGCCGTATCACCTAATGACAATAACGATGATTATTCTGCACCACAAACCACATCCACTTTGCACCATTCGATAGTGTCACCTTTGTCGAATCAGTTTGATTCCCTTGCCATGGAAGATCCCTTTGCAGCCCCATTGGGGTTCAGAGGCGAGCCGGAGGACGAACAGGAAGAAGAGGAGGACGAGGAGGAAAAGGATGAAGCAGAGATTACAGGACAAAATGAAGATGAAGGGTACGACGCGGTTGGAGAACAGGTCCGAGAGTTGAAGAAGGAAGGAAACAAGGAACACTCTAACCAGCTTTTATCGGAATTGACTAGCGGGGTCGACGACAGTGATATATTGGAGGCATCGGTTGTTAAATCGCCGGAGAGAATTGAACCATCGATGTCATTGTTCAACGACAAAGGAGCATCTCCATTGAAAATTTCCAAATCGAGAGGGGAAGTCAAATCCCCAAGTCGACCAGCGACAGTGAAAGCCACCAAGTTTAAAGCTACGAGACCAAGAAAATTCAGTGCCAAAGTCAATGTGCAACACATGGATGAAAGCAGTACGAACCCATTGGGTCCATTGAGTATAGACCCAGCCGCAGAGGCAGTGCCACTGAGCATGAAACACACAGCGGCAGCATCAGAAGCAGCACCAACAACAGCATCAGAATCAATTGCTAAAGAGACTGAGGCACCACTCTACCAGATTGACAAGCAGGATGACAGTACACAGCGCAAGAAACCGGTTCACAAGCGGCCAGAACCAGCACAAGAAGAGGTTGACCCACATGTAAACAAGTTGGAGATTGCTGTCGGGGATCCGATGAAAGTGGGAGATATCACAACCGTGCACATTGTGTATACCATCAAGACCAAAAACAAGAACATGGAGTCCAAATATTTCCCCGCTGTCGAAGCAACAGAAGTATCGAGAAGATACAAGGACTTTAGATGGATATATCACCAGTTGCAGAACAACCACCCAGGAAGGATTATTCCGGCTCCGCCATCAAAGCAGACATACATTGGAAGATTCAATGAGAGCTTCATTGAGAACAGACGGTTGTCGTTGGAAAAGATGTTGACCAAGACAAGCAGCATCCCTGTGTTGGCCAACGACCCGGATTTTGTCATGTTTTTGACCAGCGAGGATTTTGCTAACGAGTCGAAAGAAAGAGAAAGAGTGTCTGGGTCTGGAGCTTCATCGCAGAACAGTGAGTATCTTGACAGAAGCGAAGACCTCGCGGTGACGTCTGCTGCAGCCGCTGCCACCGGTGCTTCCAGTGGGTTCATGAGTTCTTTATTCTCCATGTCAACTAAAGTCACCGAGCCAGACCAGTACTTCATTGCCAAGAAGCAGTATATTGATGATTTGGAGTACAACTTGAAGCAATTTTACAAAACCATCGAGCTTATCGGGCAACAGAGATTGGATATGATTGGCATCTTGGAGGAGATATCCACAACCATGGAGGAATTGTCTGGATTGGAAATTTCCAAAGTGACAAGCGATTTGTTATCCGCATTCAGCGAAGTGGAGTTGAAAATCAAGGACAATCTCGATAGAATAAACTTGCAAGACCAATTAACTTTGGGTTTCACAATTGAGGAGTACCTCCGAACTATAGGGTCTATTAACTTTGTGTTTGATACCCGATTGAATGTCTACCAACAGTTGCACAATTTCAGTCAAGAGTTGAGTAAGAAGCAGAGCCAGTTGGACAAGTTGACCCGCAAACAGCAGCAGGTCGACAAGATCAAACAGCTAAATTTCGAAGTGGACAAGTTAAAGCAAAGGACTGAGGCGTACGACCAGAGTTTCAAGAAGATTAGCGACACTATCAAACAAGAATTGGAAAATTTCGAGTACGAAAGAATAGACGATTTCAGGAATAGTGTGGAGATATTCATTGAGAGTGCCATAGAGGCTCAGAAGGAGGCGATCGAGTTGTACGAAACCTTCTATGAGAGACAGAAATTAGGGGATATCTAGAGTGTTTTCCGGTATCGTCATGTTCCAAAGGAGAGAGGTGTTTTAACCACAATTTGGCTGGTGCCGTCATTGGCTGCGCATTTTGACGGGTATAGGCTGATGTAGTGCGAGGTATATATAGCGATTATTAGTTTTTACGTCTTATCTCGGAATGTTAAAGAGATGCTGAAATCTGTTAATTACCCCCTCAATAGTCCATACTTTGATTGTTTTGGTGCTGTTTTAAGATATTGCAATTGTCATTGTTCCAGAGATAACAATGAGCCCGAATTAAAGATCGTCAAGCCAACACCGCACATGGAAACTGCAAAGCTTCCTGATTTACAATGGCTTCGTTGTTTCCCCCATGTGCAACCCGTGCTGCTGGAGGAGGGAGGACCCGAAGCTTCGTCCCTTCTCTCCATCCCCTTTTCTCGCAGCGTCCCAGACAATTTACGATTTTTCGTCTCTCATTCTTGAAGAATTATGAGCATGTGTACGTTCACCTGGAAATTTCAATGCTCTGTCTATTTCTGCTTCTCGGTGTTGGTTACCACGGTTTGGCCCTGCGGGTCTACTAACCTATTCCCCCCTTCTTTGCTTCCCTCCCTTGTTTCTCATTTTCACGAGAGTCATGTGGCTCGCTCTTATTTGACACCGTGGAGCTAGTGAGACAACAGGGCGGTGATGGCGGGTGGGTCACGTTGTGATGGGGGGAGGTTGGTCTAGACCCACAGTTTGACTGGTTACGTGGTGTTGCGAGATTTTTTTTTCCTTTCTCTCCTTGTTGCTGCACTAGGGAGAAGGAGAAATGACTCAGTTAACTACAAGGTTGATTTTTCTCTCAATTTCTTTCTCGGCCTGTGCTGTGAGTTTTTGCATTCTCCACATTATATCTTGCGAACCATTGCAGATTTCTAATAAAACAATAACCCACCCAATCACTGCTTCTTTTCATTCTGGCATGCTTCACTTGACAATACAACCACAGATTTAGACCTAACCTCCCCACCCCCCTTTATCCCTAGAGTCTAATTACAATTTGTCTTATTTAAACCAGCCCTTGGTCTCTTCACCCTTGTTTTTTTTTGGCGACCCCTTTGTGTACCCTTTTGTTTTGCTCTTTTTGAGAGATCATTCCACCAAGAATCGCCGTGGGGATCCTTAACTACCCAATCATGAGTACTGAAGTGCATCTCAACCCTACAAAGTTGTCCATACTATCTATATCTAGGGATAAATACTGGATATTCGTAAGCTCCATCCAACAACTACTATACAAGTCCACAGAGTCCAAATCAGGTGCAACAAGGGGTCTATTAGAAGATAACGATCCTGCTGAAGATAACGACCTTGATGAATACAGTAGTGGGTCCAATGCAATTTCAGACAGTGATTTCCCAGTAAAGAGGTCGGTCGACAACTCCAGCAAGTTGAGTCCGGCCACTCCTCCTACTCCGCCAGAGGACGAATTTGGTGAAGACAACTTTTTGCATATTGCCTTGACTCCCGAAGAGTGTACGGTGATATGCTCGCAGAAACTCATGGACCAGTGTTTTCTACAGGCAGTGGAGGTGTGCAAACAGTTGAACTACAAAGACGTGCAAGTGTTGCCTGAAACCTATTTGAGTTTATGTGTGGATTGCGACGGCAGCACGGATACGTCGTTGCGGATCTTGGAGTTGACTAAACCGTTGTCCGAAAACAACATCTCCTTGTTTTTCATATCAAGCTATTTCAACGATGTGGTTTTGATTCCTTATGACTTGAAAGACAGGGTGGTTAGCATATTGCGAAAGAAGAATTTTGAGTTTCTGGACATCTCCAATAGTTACATCCCCGCATGGGGGTCGTCACCCATAGGCACAGAATTTGATTTCGAACAGGGGTCTAGAAAACTAGAGCTACAGACGTTCCAAACATTCAAGGAAGAAGGCATCAAGCCAATGATAGATTCCAAGAACCTGTTGTTGCTCACGGGGTCCAGAAGCAGTGACATCCACAGCACCATTCTCAAAACGTGCAAAATATTGTCTGCCACCGACTACATCCCACCGTTCTTTGGAATCACCATGGCCAACTTTCAGTGTTCGCTACTTTTACCCAAGTCCAGGAAACAACGACAACAACTAGGGTTTGAGTCACCGTATATCATGGGATCGCTCCTGGATACAATCATCCCGATAAGCATTGACTTGTCCAAATTGGAAATCAACGCGACGGGTATCGTTGCGGGTTTAGCCAGTAGACTAAGTACCGCTGGGGTCTTGTACTACTTGTCGATGGCCAGGTCGGCTGTGATCATGATACCTGAAGAGAACATTGAACTAGTGGGCCGCATTTTAGATGATGCCTAAAAAGGCACATAGATCATATATAGCATTTCTTCCTTTCTATTAAATAAGTAGACAACAAAGAGTCAAGTTTATGCTTGTTTTATGTTTGATTTTCCTATACTATACAACCATCCTATTCACATATTTTCTTAGTTTCTTTTACCATTCTTCTTCTTAGACTTCAGGCTAGTGCTCCAGCCATCCTCGTCAACAGCTGGCACTTTATCAGCCGAGGAGATGATGGCAGCGGACCACGAGACATGGTCACCACCGCCGATTTGCTGATCGACTTTTTGTCTTCTCTTCAAAAACTCCTGTGCAAATCTTCTGCCGTCCATGGTGGCAGAAGAACTGTAGATTGTTTCAGCAATCAAGGAGGCCGAGTCAGCTGAGTTTGGTGGCAAGGTGATGAAGATGTCCAACAAGTCCTCTTTGGAAACAGTAGGATACAAACTAGTCATGTTGGATCTAGCCCAGACCAAAAAGTCTTCTCTCACCGATTGAGCATTGATCGTGGAAGTGTTTTGCTTGTTGGCAGACACGGAACGCAACAATTGAGGAGTAGTCTTAGCCGCAGACGTAGTGGCAACGTTAGCACTTGACTTTCTGGTGACTGGGGCAGGTGGTTGTTTCTTAGAAGCAACAGTAGTCCATGCTGGGCCGTCATCCTTGGGGACGGAGTTGGCGAGGGCACTGGCAAATGAGGTGTTTGTGGCACTAAGCTTAGCTGCGGCATTGGCAGAATTGGCAGCAGCCAACTTAGCCTTAGCACGCTCAGCTTCTTCCTTCTGGATTTCAGCTAATGTCTTGGTAACAGGAGCGGCGGTAGAAGCATTGCCCCAAGAAGATGGCAAGGCAACAGAAGCAGCTTTTTCTGCCTTGGCTTGCTTCTCAGCAGCGGCAGCATTGGCCCAAGCCTTAGCTGCTTGTTCACTCTTGATTTGTGCTTCGATTTTCTTTTGCTCAGCCAACTTTTCAGCTTCAAGTCTTTGTATTTCTTTCAAGGTCAAGGCTGGCTTCTTGGATGGTTGTTTTGGAGCTGCCCATGGAGCCAAAGGTGGTGCAGCGGGGGGTTTCAAGTCAACTTGCTTAGCACCTTCGACTTCTTTCTCTTCAGCTTGCGGTGGTTGTTCTTCGATGACTGGTTGTTGTTGTCCCGCTGCTGCTGCTGCTGCAACGTCAGCTTCGGTTGGCGGATCGATTGGTTTTGGCTCTTCATCATTCAAAAAGTCGGTCACAACAGAACTGTGGATTTCCTCTAAAACAGGGTCTTCGAGTTGAGGAGCGGGTTCTGCAGCAGGTACAACTGGCACCACAGGAGCAACCTTGCTAACATCAACGTCATGCTGCACAGTTAATGGTTCTTGTTCAACCAAATTCAAGTTTGTTGCTGACGCGAACGGGGAATTGACGCGGGAATGGGACTGGCCAACAGCACTAGGCAACCACGGGGAGTTTGGTACGGGTTGGCTTATCTGGCTTGGCAAGGAGGGGTGTCCGCCAATTGGGGTTTGTGGATTGCTGCCAGACTGCAAAATAGAAGACGTGGTGGTATCCACGCCCCAACCACTATTGGCTCTCGACAAAGACGGCTGTTGCTGCTGGTGGATTTGCTGTTGCAAGATGGACGGCATCGAGGGGAAACTCAAGTTGTGGTTGAATGCATCCAATCCGGCTGATGGCTGCTGGTTGAAAGTATCAATGCCAAACGAGGACGTGTTGCCAAACCCTCCTGGAGTAGCAGATTGATTAACCAGGGCCAATGCGGTGGTTGAAAACGGATCCGATTTCATAAAGTCATTGCCAAACAAGTTGGATTGGGACAAGTTCCCCTGAGACAAGTTGTTCTGCGGGACATTGCCACCCAAGGATGACAACAAGTTGGACTGGAATGGCGGGAAGTTGTTGCCCTGCAAATCTGTAGGGAAAAACTGGCTGCCACTATTGCTAACAGTTGTCAAATCGGGCAACGGAATCTTGAATGGAGTCACATAGTTCAGCAAACTCTCACACAAGTCCCGCAACGTCTTGAATCCGCTTTCCTCCTTTCGTCTAATCTTCAAGTCGAGATTCAAGTACCCTCCAGCGAGCCACTCCTGCATCATGTCCCCATTGAACGGACCTTGCTCATTGCCCGATGGATCAATGTAGAACCATTCGATTTTATCCGACGTGACAAGGGGTCTGAATTTGGCGTCGACGCTTGGGAGATCTTTCGGCAACTGCACCATACCAGGGGGAGCTTGACCAATTGACGACGGGATCGTCCCTGTTCCAGTTCCAGGCTCGGTGGCCGCGGTCTGGATCGATGCAATACCACTTCCCTGGGTAATATTCTCAATCTCAGAGTCTCCGCCGCCAATAGTGAGCTTGTCCAACGATTCAGTCACTTCTTTCGTCGTCTCCTTAGGTAATTCATCGGTCTTGTTTGGGCTCGACTGCAAATCTAAATGGTAAATTGGTTCTGGTTTGGCCAACTTGTACGGTTCATCGGAACTGACAGGCACCTCAGTGTTCAAAATCTGCTCCTTGTTATCATACCAGACCTGGAATACCTCGTTCATTGTGTACCGCTTGCCGTCCTTGTTGGCGGGGATGGTGCTCGTGTGGTGGTGTTGGCTATGGTGGTGGTGATGATGATGGTGATGATGTTGGTTATTGTGAGAATACTGTTGACTATAGGTCGTGGTCTCTTCAATATTCCCATTATTAGGGGTCTCTTGCGTTTTGCGGGTTCTTGAGTACATTGCTGGGGGGTGTAAATAATGAAATAAAAGAGTTGAGGTGTTGTTGCCTTGGGGGTGGTGGTTTAGTTTTGCTTGGGTAGATTGTTGTTTGTGGGCTGTTGCTGTAACAGGTGGATGGAATCCTGGGTCTTTTTTGTTGGTGACTGGAAGCCTTAGAAAAGTCAGGTTTTGAAAAATTCAAAGAAAATTTTTTTTGTCTGCTTCTCTGTTCTGTCTCTCCATTGAGAAAGAAAGAAAGAAAGAAACCTGCTAATACGTGGGATCTGTGTTGCCAAAGTTAGTATTTTTTTTTTCTGCCTCTCCACCACACACGTCTTGCTATTTTTATGGCCAATTTATGCAATACCACAAAACAAGAAAGAGGTGTGTGTCGGCCGTGGTCGTATCGCTCATGTAGAGTAGATCAGAAGAAAGGGAAAACCCTACGACGGGACGGCTCGCCATACGCCTATCTCAATCTTTTATATATTCAGAAATACCACTTCTTAAATACCCATTTGCTTCTCCATTTCGCTATGGAAGTCCTTGACATTATCCCCATTGCTGAAACCACCAGGGTACACGTCTTCCCAATCGACACTAGCATCTTTGTTCATCAAGATGTCTTTATGCATAGAGTCGACACCGCCCAACACGCTTGGTCTGAACGAAGTAGCCTCGACGATCTCGAAGTCCATAGTTCTCTTGATTGGGGCACCGGCACCAAATATACGTCTGTAAGATTCCATTCTGTTGTCTTCTTGCGTTTTTTCCCAATTGCCCACTCTTGATTCCAATGGATGACGGTTATTTATCTTCGATGATATGTTCAATGGGCCCTCTTGCGTTCTTAAACTGTCTTGCAAACCTGGAGCGTGTTCAGCTGGTTCGCCAAACTTGGTGGTGTTGACGGAAGATTCCTTCTTTTCGTTTGGAACGGCTCTCAATGACTAGGGATATGTGTTAGTAACGATCGGGAGTGCGGATTCAAAAGTAGATGCTTGACATACCATTGTGTATAGGTGTGTGTAGCGTGAAGCTAGTGCTGGTGTTCAGTAGTGGCAAACATGTTGACTGTTTTTTCCGGTCGCTGTTGGAAACAAGATTGGTGAGAAAATTGTGCATTGGTGCACGACTTTTACCATAGGATGCAAACAGATAGCGAAGTGCCATAACAGCGGCAATAGGTGTGGAAAAGAAACGTCAATGGGGTTTTCCAATGTTTGGGTGGTTAGCTTTGTAAATCTGAAAGATTAAAGGTGTGAGAGGACTGGCGACGGGGTGACTTTGTCAGTCTGGATTCTGAACCAAACTTCACGAGTCAGCCGACAACAGGAAGAGCAACCATAGTGCCTCTAGAGTGTGTTACAGGTCGTAGTAGTTGTTTAGACTTCTACTACACTATCCAAGCATCGCCATAGTATCTGACAATTACAAATTGCACGCTGGCCGTACTGTAAACAGTCAATAAAGGAGTACCTTCAGGGAAAATACCACCAGATCCCAAGCTCGCTTGCTAGAGCTTCCCCAGAACCCTTTTGTGATAACATGATTTGCGTAGTTTATTTGTGGGGTTGCAAAATCAAGTATCTAGGAAAAAAAACTTAGTTTATGGTTTCCCCATATTTTGATCACGTGATAAATCTGAGCCGCACGATGAGCATCTCAGACATATAACGAAAGCACTTGATACACCAGAACTTTGTTAGCAAGTGATGTTTGATAACTAGAGGGTCAATGGAATGTCAGAATATTTACATAATTGACTGCAAAATGGTGCCATAAGTTTGACAGTTAGATTGTGGTGGTCGAAAGTTGTCCATATAGTTAATTTTCGGAACTTTACAAGCTCAAAAATCCCCTCGAACCACCTAATTCCTCCGGTTATTCCTCATATATAACAATATCTAATACCAATATGTCACCCACAATGCTTCTAAACCCTCCTACTCCTTTGTGGTTCCCACAATCCATCGAAAACCCCACCAAATCAATGATATTTATCAAACGTGAGTTTCCTTTTCAGATCACGTGATTAAACCCAGACACCAATACAAACACCAAAAATCTCTCATCAGATGTCCAAAAAAAATTTTCCATTGCTACAGAAAATCCCATCTCCCCTTTCTGAAAAAAAAAGTTTCTTACAACATTTCGCCAGTTCGTTTCTTCAACACAAACCAACTACATACACATACTCATATAACAATAATGGCATTCGGAGCTCCAAGAGGAAGAGGTGGATCATCAAGAGGTGGCCGTGGTGGATTCGGCGGTGCTTCCCGTGGTGGAAGAGGAGGTGCCCGTGGTGGCGCTAGAGGCGGCAGAGGAGGTGCCCGTGGAGGTGCCAGAGGTGGAGCCAGAGGAGGCAGAGGCGGTGCCCGTGGTGGCAGAGGAGGTGGCAGAGGAGGTGCCCGTGGTGGTGCCAAGGTTATTATTGAACCACACAGACACGCCGGTGTGTTCATCGCTAGAGGTAAGGAAGATTTGTTGGTTACTAAGAACACCGCCCCTGGTGAATCCGTCTACGGTGAAAAGAGAATCTCTGTTGAAGAACCAGCTAAGGAGGAAGGCGCCGCCCCAACTAAAATTGAATACCGTGTCTGGAATCCATTCAGATCTAAATTGGCTGCTGGTATAATGGGTGGTATTGACGAATTGGGCATTGCTCCCGGAAAGAAGGTCTTGTACTTGGGTGCTGCCTCTGGTACTTCTGTTTCCCACGTCGCCGATGTCGTCGGTCCAGAAGGTTTGGTCTACGCTGTTGAGTTCTCCCACCGTCCAGGTAGAGAGTTGATTGGTATGGCCAAGAAGAGACCAAATGTTATCCCAATCATTGACGATGCCAGACACCCACAAAAGTACAGAATGTTGTTGGGCATGGTTGACTGTGTGTTTGCCGATGTTGCTCAACCTGATCAAGCTAGAATTATTGCATTGAACTCCCACTTGTTCTTGAAAGACGGTGGTTTGGTTGTCATATCCATCAAGGCCAACTGTATTGACTCTACTGTCGATGCTGAAACTGTTTTCGCTAGAGAAGTCCAGAAATTGAGAGAAGAAAGAATCAAGCCATTGGAACAATTGACGTTGGAACCATATGAAAGAGACCATTGTATTGTCGTTGGTAGATACATGAGAAGCGGTATTAAGAAATAGAGTAGCGGTTTGATGAACAGGGAACAGGAGCTTGCAACAAGCCCGGTAGACAAAGCAAATTTTTTAGTGTACAATAGGATTAATAATATAAAAACAAGGAAAAAGCTTAACGTCGTATAAATTGTAAACAGGTAAAGAAAAAGGGAATGAACTATAAATGCACGTGCTACTTCTAATCGATTCTAGCTTCAGATAATGTCAATGGTTTGATGTTGTTGGAGAACACGGAAGAACCAGACTTGAAACGGTTGATCTTCTTCAACTTCTCACGGACAACCATCACTGGCACCGTCAGTTTCGTCACCAAGTAGTTAGACAACGATCCCAACAACACCCCCTTGATAGCACTTTGACCCTTAGAGCCAACAATCACCAAGGTGGGTTGCAAGTTGTCAATAAACTCCAAAATCAAATGTCTTGGGATTGGGTGGTGGATGATTTCAATGACAATGTGGATTTGCAACTTGGTCAATTTCAACAAGTTCAACACTTGCTGCTTTGCCTTGTTTAACATGTTCAATCTGGTCTGCTCACGGGCGCTCTCATTAGCTGTGTTGCCCTTCAAATGGTGGTTGGTGTCAGTGTCTTCAATAACGCAGACAATGAACAACACAGACCCGTCAACTAAAACAGTACCTAAACTCCACTCCAAGGCAAAGATAGACTCCGGCGAGAAATCCATACACAACAAAAACATCTTGGGTTTGACCTTGGGGTTGATCAACTGGAAAAAGTTACCTCTTGTTATCGTCTGAATGACCCTTGAGTGGGTCTTGTTGGAATCCACTGGACCTTCTTGTATTGTTTCGTTCAACTGCGAGGCAAACTCGCTGTCTAATTTATCTTCCACTGCCGAGGTGTAAGGTGCCATGAATGCGTCACCTTCGGGGGCATCTTCGGGTCTCGTGGGAGAGGCCGAGCCATTTCGGATACCGTTTTCCTGATCAATAATCTTCTTTCTGTAGGCCTGGTAGTTTTCCAACTTCTGTCTTCGAGAATAGGCGTCCTGGTTAGTATCGTCCAAGTTCAAGTAAGCCCCAGTCAACTTCTGCTTGTCGTTGGCCAACTTGTTCAATATCTCCTGGTCAATCTTGCTTCCGGCTTTTCTGGCCGCAGCCATTGCTCTTTCACTTGCAGTCAACTCTTCTAAACGTTTGATGGTGGCGTTGTCGTTCAAGTTGGAGTTCTCCAAGATATTACTAATCTCGTTAATCTTCTCATCCTGACAAGCATAGTTTGGTAGAATGTTTCCCGTATCGTCGTATTGGAATTTTTCGTTGCTATCGTCATCACTTATGTGCTCTTCTTCACTGAGTTCGTTCTCCCATACCTCATTCCTTTCTTCCTGCTTCCCGGAAGACACTATTCTTTCCAGCGGGTCATGGTTGGTTATAGACCACTTCAATTCTTTGTCATAGTCATCCGGGTTCACTGAGGATGAGCGTGAGTGGGAGCCCCTGCCTGGGGAAACCGACCTTCCTCTGGTCATGGACTTTTGGATAATTGCTAGCTTTTCTGCTTCTAATCGAGATTCACGACTGGCCATGGTGGTGGTGGTAGTAAGTTCTGGCGGAGTTGCTTTGGCTGATACCAATTACGAGTAACTTTGTGTGTACGGGGGTCAACAAAAAAAGAAGGAGAGAACAGCAAAAAAAAAATCAAAAAAAGAGTGATAAAGCCAGTCTGGTGGTGCAGTAAATTAATACGTGCCCAGAAAAATACCCAAGCTGTGCACGACCCGTGGTGCGCCCCATCAACATGAAATTCATACTAAAAACTAACTACTCCGATTCCTCTTCATCGTTATCATCGTTATCATCGTCATCATCGTTAAACTCAATTAGGAAATTAGCACCCTTGTTGAACTCAGCAATATCCTTAATGCACTTCTCAAAGTCTTCCAAGTGTATGACTTTTTTCGGGTATGGCTGGATAATGTCAAATTTGAATGAGTATTGGTCATAGTAGTCTTTGATATCTTGGATCGATTGCTTGGTGTTGTCATCGAGATCTAGTTGATCAATGAGTTCTTTGATTGCTTCCAACTCGACTTCCTGTTGCTCCAAGTATAACTTCAATTCGATGAACATGTAGAACTCGAGCAACGAAATCTCACCGTTGAACAACTCGACAATTCTCTTACCGTTTGGAAGTTTCAAGGCGATCTTGCACTTGGTCTCACTGTCTTCGTCAAGCACATTGGATTCGATGTACTTGGTTTGCAACAATCTCAACAAGTAAAAGTGACGCAAGTTAGTTCTCCGTTCCGCCAACTTCTTAGCGTGCTGCTCTCGCATCTTGATTTCCTTCTTTATTTTGTCTTGTTCCAAAGACCTCAAGTATGCACTGTCCTGCTCTTCCCTGATTTGACGACTTATATCCATTTCCTGTTTGTCAAATCTTGCCGACACCAACTGCGGGTTGAACCTATCCAAAAGCTTGGCCAAGTTCTTGAGAAGCTTGTTGGTGGTAACTGGAAGCTCATCGTCCGTGACAAATGGACTCGACAAGTTGGACTTGTATAGTATGGACATCGAAGGCATGATTTCGGGACTGGCTGAAATGTTGCCCACCAACATCAAATAAGGAATTCGCTTCGCCCTATATGTCTGTGCCACTTGGAATGCTTCGGGTGACTTGTCGATGTTGTTCACGAACACTTCTGTCTCCTTGAATAACCCGGTGTCCTTGTTGAACAATTTGCCAAAATCTGGGTGGCCAATCAATGCATGGAGGAAGTTGTTGCTTTCAACGGAATCGTTGACCAACACAACCAAGAGCCAACGGTACTCTTTCTGAATGACTTGGTGGACCTCATTAAAGTTATCCTCGTGGAACACTAAACTATCCAAGAGACCGCCATCGCCGTCCTCCTTCAATTTCGGCAAAAACTTGTAATTGGGAATAAACTTTTCGTAATTAAAAGACGAGGGGATCTTCGAGTGGCTGGTTTTCAATGCACCCCATCCAAACAAGAACCTAAACGCCGACAACACTACATTCAATATCGTCTTTGGTATAATCAATAGTATGATCCAGATGGTATTTAGTGGAGATCTGCCACTGGTGCTCTCGTTCGAATGAATAGATTCTGTTGCCTCGTTGATATCTTCTTTCAGTTTCTCCTCTTCCTCCTCCTCCTGTCTCTCCCTTCTTAACCGATCCTCTATTATAGAAGTGTGTATTCCCACTTCCAACTGCCAGCCGGTAGGGATTATAGGCGCTTTGGGCAACTTGGGCAAGAAGCTGTCAAAGAACATCTGGTGCTGCAAGTTCACTGCCTCCGATTGTCGAGGCACCAGCGAAAGCGGCTGATGCTCGGTGTGTCTGTGGGTAAGATGGCTGTCGTCCTCATCGTGCACATTCACCGACGAGCTGTTGCCAATCGAGTCAAACCCTGAATCAAAGTATGTGGAGATCGCATTGTTCAAGTTGAAATCGTGGATGGTCAACAACTGTACGATCTTGTCGTCGTCCGAGTCATTCTCAATTCCGGTGATCGACTTGAACTCTTCGAATTTGTCTCTATGGTGTGGTTCCAACGCATCCATATTTAGAATTCCCACTTTAATTTTTTTTTTAGCAACAAAACTGGTGAAACGGGGATATTTGGTGTGATCCTGGTTATAATTTTCAGAGTAGACAGAGAGGCAAAAAAAAACAAAATCGAGAATTCCAATGCAATAGCCGACACGAGAACAAAAGCAAAGAAAAATTTAAAGTTTCTCGCACACGTGATTGTCTTCAAACCCACCGCTTACATAATCGCAAAATTAAATTCTTGTGCAAAACCGCGCCATTGCTCGCAAAGAAAAACCCAGGCAACACAATGGCGGACCTCTTCAGAGGAGCTCCATAACCTAGCCTTACGCACTTCCGTTCTAGCCCAGTGGTGCTGAGCACCTCCACCGTGACAGTTTCAGGCGGGTAGAGTCCAATGGTTTTCTAGCGGGCTACCTATTGTCTCACATTCGGTGATCTTTGCGTATCTTATCGGGGACTGTGCCACAGCTAAGTTATGCACCTAGCGCAGAGTTCTTTGCAAGGACTTTCAAGAGAACCTGTGTTTCCAGGCTTCTAGACGAAGGGTTGTTGTTTGTCAAAGGCAAGGAACTTGATATCATCGGGATACGGCGAGTACAAAGAAAAGGGCATAAGATGATTGTTTTTTTGATGGCGTGGTTGCACTTTGTGAAATCCCGGTGCTTCAGTTCATCGTTCACATTTTGGTTGCGAATTGAACACTCCTTCTGTGGGCCCGATTGCGGAAACAATAGCACTACATACATTTTACATTGGAAATAGTTGATGGCAACGCGTGCGACAGTGCTTAGCGCACCCATTGAGAGGTGTCGTATTTTTGTGCAATTGGGTTTCTTTTGCAGTCGGTATGGTGGGCTAAGTGTGAGACAGAAAGGAATTCCTTTTCTTTTCTTGCCCCTGCAAATACACAATACAAACACCATCAAGCACGGCCACTAACATCAATTCTCTTGCAGTCGGACTTGTTCATTCCCAACAAGGAAGCCTTACTAATGTTTCAGATGGACTTGACGACAGGAATGAGCATGAGGAATGACGAGCGGCGGCTTGCATGTTCAAGACCAGTAAAAGAAGTTGCGTTTTCTGTTCTTTCTTTTTTTTCTTCATGCAAGATCAGTCGATCAGGCAAGTGGGACAAAAGATCACATATAGCCCATCGAGTGTGTAAGCGTTCCCAGGGCCATTACTAAACAATTAGCTCATGAAAAATCACCGCGGGTGACGGCTACGCACACCCATTGTTTCATGGCCGGGACTCGTAGGTCCTCGTTCTCCGTTCTGGACTTGGATTGAAGACAATACGTTTCATTTCTCCCCTCTAGCCCTAAACACGCTAAATGTATTAATGAGCAAGATATTCTGTTTTGTGGGTCTCTAGAAGGGGCTGCTTTCCTTCTATCGAAGCGACCTGTTTAGCCACCTTTATATTTCGCCTTGTTTCGGTGTCATTTTAAAAGATAACTGTCGACAATCAGGCAAATCGTCATTGTTTCAGGATAATCGCGATCGGAATGAGTTCTCTTCTGTGACACAGATTGAACAGGTTTTGCCAGAATCTGCCCCGTCCATCACCACTGCTGCAAAAAGAAAAATATGGGAACAGTTAGCGGCACGCGAAAAAAAAAACAAAAACAAAATGCGCAGTGTTCTGGAACGACACAGAATTAATAGGAAAACACGTGCTACAGAAGCCCGCCATACAGTTTGTGGTAGCCAGAGTAATGCATAATGCATCAAGCACAATAATCAGGAGCTTTTGCATTTCAACTGCACAACATGGTATTGGAACAGCTCATAATAGCCAGTCGACTTTGAAATTCATGCGTCTCTGATTTTACACCCCCTGTTTGTGCTGGTTAGTTACCGTGGGGGTCTTCGACTAATGTTCCCCCCTCTAACTAACTAACCCTTGGTCACAGATTGGGGCCCACATTAGCAGACACTGGAAAAGAAACGAAAGGCCCCGAATCTCGAGCAAGACGCAAATACAACCGCAGTGTTTTAGGGTGCCAGCATCACGACTTCTAGGTGTGTGTGAAACGGTTTGGACTGTTGCTCTTGCCAACGACAACTGCCCTCACGCTGCTTGCGGTGCCGTTTGGCTGCCTGGACGAGCCCTCGAGATGCATGCCTTATGGCGGATAAATCCTTAACCACCATTGCTATTTTCTTCTTTATCACAAGAGAATGGTGGAAGGAGGGAATTCCGAGAGACAGCAATAAATACACACACACACACAACCATTACAGGTCTCGCCCAGAAATCAGACGAGTCATGTGTTGGGTGATCATTATCTGGTGGGTTTCCCATGCTGCGAAACGTTCGATTGAGGAGGGCAGGAGTGACGCAGAAAAAATTGAAGGTCCTTAGTGATCCTTTTTAAAGTTGCTTCTAGATGAAGATGTCAAGAATACGCGACACCTAGAGAAGGACACGCTTTCTGTTTTGCAGGTCAATGACTTTTACCAGATTTAAGGTTTTAACTTGCCCGTTGACAACAGAGAGAATGGTAGGACGGCCCGGTAAGGCGGGACCGTGCCCAAGCCAGCCTGCCGGGTGTGGGATCAGCCGAAGCTCGGGAGTGTGAGATTCCCAAGGGTTTCTATTGATGGCAACACAAGGAACTCCCCTCAGACTCGATCACTATTGCTACACACTATTTCGGATGTGTGAACAGTCATCAAAACTCGTTTGCTTGTTGGCCACTCCCTTACATAAGCGAGCTGTGAGATTGATGAACCTCGGTAGAAACGTTTGCTCGCGGCAATGGATCACAATGGAAGAAAACGAGAAAACGAAAAAAATTTTCTTTCTCTCTGACTCAACTCAAATGAGTTTCTACGTTGGCCCTGCCAAAATTAAGGGTACCACAAAACCATGTTCGCTTCCCCCCCTCCTCTGTCTCTCTCTCTCTCCCCATATTCAGCCCCCACACAATTACTAACCATGGCCCAGGCTTCGCCAGGGCGAAAAAAAGCTTGACACATGGCACAATAAGGTTATGGACAAGGACACCACGCGCTTGTCCAATAGGGTCGTCTGGCTCCTGGAGCAGGACAATCCATCGGGGGCCAGGCAAGAGGAGCCAGGTAAGAAAAAAAAATACTAGCTCTTTATCACTAAAAACATCATAGTCAGGCGTACGTTGGCCCCAGGAGTGCAAGTTGCGCGTATCTGGAGTAACCCTTTTAATCTCATGCAAAACATAGAAAAATAAATTAGCAGCAACGACAGCACGAATAAAAAAAAACCGTTTCTTGTCAGAAACCTTCTGGTTATCTTCTGTGGTGTGACACATGATTTTAGTTTGAATCTGTGCCAGCATATGGCCAACGCAATTGTTGAACCCTGGTAGTGGTGCAGCCAAAGAAAGTTTAGCTGGGAATCTAGAAGTGTTTGCCGCAGCTTCAAACTTGTTCAGCTAAGGCGGCTGGCTCGTGTGTACTTCAAAAATTAATCAGACTTCATTGGTCTAGGAATATTCCGAGTGAGGGGCGAACGGAACTATTTTTATTTTTCCTGTGGTTATTTTTTTTGTATTTTATTTTGAACGCGGTACCGCTAGATTACGTTTGAGCAGCCTCGTTTCTACCGAATGTATGGAATACACGTTGTCGCAGGTCAAATGGGCAGCCCTCTGGAAAGTAAGCGAGACTCGACTCGACCACTAAACGTTAGATGTGTAACAATCAATGGCACACGTTGTGTTTGGTTCCTCGAGAGCCATCTAGCTTTCTTTGGGGGAATCTAGCTGGGCAAACGAAAAAGAAAAAGAAAAGTGAAAAATTGCATTGTCGGATTAAAGAAACCGAACGCAGCGCACAGGAGGAAGAAGAAGCAGAAAAAATTTGAATCATGTGTTTCGACCAGTTTTATAAATAACTTGTCAAGTGCCAGAATTTTTCAACAACGAAACCATTTCTTCTTTTTCTTTCTGGTCTCTCTTTTTTTGCTTCCTCTTTATTTCTTGCCTTGCTTATTTATTGAATTGTGAACCTATTCCTCATAGACCATTGATAGATCTTTTTCCTTTCCCTTTTTTATTTTTTTTGTTTGTCGTTGTCGTTCCTTTGATCCTAGTTTATTATTCCAACTGCTCAATAGAACCTCCTACAGCTCCCTCCCTCGGAAAGAAAAAGTACCTGTCACATACACAAAATGTCAAGATTCTTAAAGTCAACTTTTGCCAAGTCAGCCTTAGCCGCTGGTGCTGCAGTCGGTGGTACCATCGTGTACTTGGATTTCATCAAGCCAAAGAACGAAACCCACTTGGCCACCACCTACCCAGCGTTCAACAAGAACATCCCAGCTCCTCCTCCACGTGAGTCCTTGGTTGAAAACTTGAAGAAAACTCCTCAATTCGACGTCTTGGTCATTGGCGGTGGTGCAGTTGGTACCGGTACTGCCCTCGATGCCGCCACGCGTGGGTTAAACGTGTGTCTTTTGGAAAAAACCGATTTCGGTGCAGGAACTTCGTCGAAGTCCACCAAAATGGCCCACGGTGGTGTCCGTTACTTGGAAAAGGCTATTTTCCAATTGTCCAGAGCTCAATTGGACTTGGTCATCGAAGCCTTGAACGAAAGAGGTAACATGTTGAGAACTGCTCCTCACTTGTGTTCTGTTTTGCCAATCATGATCCCAGTCTACAACTGGTGGCAGGTTCCTTACTTTTTCGCTGGTTGTAAGATGTACGATTGGTTTGCCGGCAAGCAAAACTTGCGTTCCTCCACTATCTTCACCACTGAACAAGCCGCCGCTATTGCCCCAATGATGGATACTTCTAACTTGAAAGCCGCCTGTGTCTACCACGATGGTAGTTTCAACGATACCAGATACAACGTCTCCTTGGCTGTCACCGCCATCAAGAACGGTGCTACTGTCTTGAACTATTTCGAAGTTGAGCAATTGTTGAAGGACGACAAGGGTAAGTTGTACGGTGTCAAGGCCAAGGATTTGGAAACCAACGAGACCTACGAGATCAAAGCCACCAGTGTTGTCAATGCTACCGGTCCTTTCGCTGATAAGATCTTGGAGATGGACGAAGATCCAAAGGGCTTGCCTCCAAAGGTCGAGCAACCACCAAGAATGGTTGTTCCATCTTCGGGTGTCCACATTGTTTTGCCTGAATACTACTGCCCAACCACCTACGGTTTGTTAGACCCATCTACCTCCGACGGTAGAGTCATGTTCTTTTTGCCATGGCAAGGTAAGGTCTTGGCCGGTACTACCGATACTCCATTGAAGACTGTTCCTGCGAACCCTGTTCCAACTGAAGAAGAAATCCAAGACATCATCAAAGAAATGCAAAAGTACCTTGTTTTCCCAATCGACAGAAACGACGTTTTGTCTGCTTGGTCCGGTATCAGACCATTGGTCAGAGACCCATCTACTATTCCAAAGGGTCAGGAAGGTTCTGGTAAGACTGAGGGTTTAGTTCGTTCCCACTTGTTAGTTCAATCCCCAACTGGTTTGGTGACCATCTCCGGCGGTAAATGGACCACCTACAGAGAAATGGCCCAAGAAACTGTTGACTACCTCGTTGACCACTTCAACTACGGCGACAAGAAGCTCTTGCCATGCCAGACCAACAAATTGCTCTTGGTTGGTGGTGAAAACTACACCAAGAACTACTCCGCCAGATTGATCCATGAGTACAAGATTCCATTGAAGTTGGCCAAACACTTGTCCCACAACTACGGTTCCAGAGCTCCATTGGTCTTGGACTTGTACGCTGAAAGTGATTTCAACAAGTTGCCAGTCACCTTGGCTGCCACCAAGGAGTTTGAGCCATCTGAAAAGAGGGCCAACGAAGACAACCAGTTGAGTTACCAAAGCTTCGACGAGCCATTCACCGTTGCTGAGTTGAAATACTCCTTGAAGTACGAATACCCAAGAACCCCACTCGATTTCTTGGCCAGAAGAACGAGATTGGCTTTCTTGAATGCCAGAGAAGCACTCAATGCTGTTGATGGGGTTGTTGAAATCATGAGTCAAGAGTACGGCTGGGACAAGGAAACTGAAGACAGATTGAGAAAAGAAGCCAGACAATACATTGGTAATATGGGTATTTCGCCAAAGAAATTTGACGTTGAAAAGATTGTTATTCAGTAATGAAATGATGTTATATAGATATATGTTTTTGTTTAGTACTATTTAATTGAATCCACCTGTTTAGGGTTCAATATTTTATGTAGGATTGTAACAAGAAGAAAGAAATAGAATATGAGATTTATTATAGAGAAGTTGTTCCATCGTAATTCTGATGTGGCGATCGGCCCACTAGAACAAATTATGCTTAGTCCATTAAGCCTATGCACCGCAGACCCCGGGCGCGCGTGTGTGTGTCCCCTGGCTGGATGAGTTGTTTTTCTGTTTTGGGTTATCACTTTTTTTTTCCTGTTTTTGACAGCAACATCAAACCAATCTGGACGAGCTACAGGTATCTTTATCTATTCCCACCATTGCAAATACACCCCCCCCGCCGCATCATGGATTTGAAGAGCCGGCATGAGTCTCCCATATCATTGACAAAGTTTTTCGGATCGTTGCCGTTCCTCGTGGCCTTCCCCATCATTTTCTTATCTCACAGTCTAAGTACTTCGTTTGAATATTCCTACGAGAATGCTATTCTACTAAACTTGTTCCTTGCGGCGGTCAGTCTAGCGATAGTGGTGCTATCTTTCCGAATGAATGTGTTGCCCATTAGTAGGACAAACACCTCAACCGAAGAGTCAAGCAAGTTCAACACAATCTACTTGCTTTCGACATTCTATATCATCTATACATCGGCGTCGTTTCTTCCGGCAAGCAGAGTTGCTGTGTTGTACTTTGGATTGTTTTTGAACTCGTGGAATTTATATACCCCGTTGGCATTCGTGTTTGATTGTTATACCAACTACAAAGAGTTCTATGGGTTGCACATTGTCCTCACCTACGGGTTGGTACTAGTTGGATTCAAATTGATTTCACGAAAATTGAAACTGACGTCTGTTTCCAACTTGTTGTCGTCGGTCGATAAACCCACTGTGTTTGGGATTCTGATTTTGGGTGCCGCTGCCCTTGTCTTGTACAACCCATCGGCGTTCAACTTCAGTATGATTGGTGTTTGCATTGCCACTTTCATTGTGGTTATCATTTCTTTGCAGGAATTCCAGATGAGAGACACAAGACTATCTGCAGTGCTCATATCAATATTCGTGGAAGTTCTTATGGACGTTGTCTTGTCGCGACCACCGTCGTTGGCACAATTACTCAACGTCGGACTTGCATTTGCCATTACCCCAGACAAGTCCTACCTTTTCGAAGACAACGAGATGTACTCACAGAGCCGTCCCGGCTCGCCAATATTGAAGGAGTTGATGGAGCATGATGACACCAGAGCCATTTTCAATTTTCTTTTGTTGAATGCCACCTTCATGTTTGTGCAGTTTTTGTATTCGTTCAGATCAAAGTCCTTGGGGTTGCTTTCCGATTCGTTACATATGGCTTTGGACTGTATGTCGTTGATATTGGGTCTTATCGCTGGTGTCTTGTCCAAGCATGAAATAGACCCCAATGGCAAATACCCATTTGGATTGAAGAATTTTGAGATCTTGGCTGGGTTTACCAACGGGACTTTGTTGATTGGTATCAGTGGTACTATCTTCTTTGAAGCCATCGGGAGGTTGTTCAACCCTGTCCATTTACAGAAAACCACCGAGTTGATTGTTGTCTCGTTCTTGGGGCTATTGGTGAATCTCGTTGGTATCTTTGCATTCAACCATGGCCACGCCCACGGCCACAGTCATGGACACTCTCACAGTCACGATACCTCAGAGCACCATCATGAACATTCACACGGCCACGAACACTCACACGGTCACGAGCATTCGCACGATTCTCCCGCATCTCACGATCACATGAATGACAACATGAAAGGTATTTTCTTGCACATTATAGCTGATGCATTGGGGTCGGTCGGTGTCGTTATTTCCACTATCTTGACCAAGTACATTCACTGGGACGGGTTTGACCCCATAGCGTCCATCATTATCGCTACGATGATTTTCGTGTCTGCTGTGCCATTAGTCAAGTCCACGGCCTCCACGTTATTGTTAAGCATCACAAAGACCAAAGAGGACGAAATTAGGAACACTTTGCGTGAGATTACCCAAATCAAAGGGGTACGTTCTTTCACCACCCCGAGATTCTGGCCAGATAATAATAAGCACATTTCCGGCTACGTGCATGTCCAGGTGTACCGTGGTGAAAACACTTCATATATCAAAAAACAGTGTGAGAAAATGTTTGAAAGCAGACACATGGATGTCATGATCCAAGTAGAAAACGATTACGATGACTGTTGGTGCCGTTCATAGGATATCATTACTAAGAATTTCATACTCTACGTAATATTCGGTAAATGCACGATTCATCTTGACTACCAGGAAGAAAAAAAAACCTCCCATACAAATCGGATTCTCTAGCACCTTCTATTCTTTCAGTAAAAACAACCACCACCACCACCACCACCACCAAAATGTCAAGAACGGGAGTATTAGTATTGGGCCCAGCAGGTGTTGGTAAATCCACATTCTGTAATTCCATGATCGCATACATGCAATCCGTGGGGCGCCGCGCACATATTGTCAACTTGGACCCAGCAGCCAATCCAACGGAATACGAGTTTACCATCGACGTCAAAGATTTGATATCCTTGCAGGATGTCATGGAAGAGATGGAATTGGGACCTAACGGGGGATTGATCTACTGTTTTGAGTTCTTGTTGAATAACTTGGACTGGTTAGATGAAGAAATCGGTGACTATAACGATGAGTACTTGATTTTCGATTGCCCTGGGCAGATCGAACTATATACCCACATCCCGGTGTTGCCCACCATCGTCAGACACTTACAGACGTCGTTGAACTTCAACCTATGTGCGACGTATTTGTTAGAAGCACCTTTCATAATTGACAGCTCCAAGTTCTTCTCCGGTGCTTTGAGCGCCATGTCAGCGATGATCTTGCTAGAGTTGCCACACATTAATATTTTGTCCAAGATAGATTTGGTCAAGGATGAGTATAGTAAGAAACAGTTGAAGAAGTTCTTGAACCCGGATCCTTTATTGTTGGCCAAGCAAGAGGACTACGTGAACCCCAAGTTTGCCAAGTTGACGCAATCGATTGCTAACTTGGTTGACGATTTCGGCATGGTGCAGTTCTTGCCGTTGGACTGTTCTAAGGATAGCAGAAGCGTGGAAACAATTTTGAGTTATATTGATGATGTCACGCAATGGAGTGAAGCCCAAGAGCCAAAGGAGCCCAAAGATGAAGTAGAGTTGCCTGATGAGGTGTTTTAAGTAGGCTGTAATATTAAAGGATGTTCTATAGATTTCGTCATACTCATGAAGTGCTGCGCACTTTGCACGGTAGAAAGAGAAAAATTTGAAAAAAAAAAAATGGCAACCCATCAACAGTGCCGACAACAACAACATTAGCACAAACAATGGTTCAAATAACAGAGGTCAAGGATGATCAATCATCAAGAGAAAGCAGAACGTCAGCACATACACATATTAAGGGCTTAGGCTTGAACGAACAAGGAATTGCCAAGCCCATAGAGGGTGGGTTTGTTGGGCAAAGCGAAGCTCGTGAAGCCTGTGGTATAATTGTCGACTTGATCAAGTCAAAGAAAATGTCAGGTAAAGCTGTGTTGATAGCAGGACCACCAGCTACCGGTAAAACCGCGTTGGCATTGGCTATTTCACAGGAATTAGGTCCCAAGGTGCCATTCTGCCCTATTGTTGGATCCGAGTTGTATTCGGCTGAAGTCAAGAAAACCCTGGCGTTGATGGAAAACTTTAGAAGAGCTATTGGGTTGAGAATCAAAGAAACCAAGGAAGTTTATGAAGGTGAGGTTATTGAATTGACTCCAGAAGAAGCAGACAACCCATTAGGTGGCTACGGCAAGACGATCAGCCATGTGATTGTTGGCTTGAAAACGGCTAAAGGTACCAAGACTTTAAGATTGGACCCGGTTATATATGAAAGTATCCAGAAGGAAAGAGTCACTATTGGTGATGTCATCTACATTGAAGCCAACACTGGTGCTGTCAAGCGGGTTGGTAGATCCGATGCTTACGCTACGGAATTCGACTTGGAAGCTGAGGAGTACGTGCCATTGCCAAAGGGTGAAGTGCATAAGAAGAAAGAAATCGTGCAGGATGTCACGTTACACGATTTGGACGTGGCCAATGCTAGACCGCAAGGGGGCCAAGATGTTTTGTCCATGATGGGACAATTGTTGAAGCCTAAAAAGACCGAAATCACCGACAAGTTGAGAACAGAAGTCAACAAGGTGGTATCGAAATACATCGAGAAAGGTGTTGCTGAGTTGGTACCTGGTGTTTTGTTCATTGATGAAGTTAACATGTTGGACATGGAGATCTTCACCTACTTGAACCGCGCGTTGGAAAGCTCGATAGCCCCAATCGTCGTGTTAGCTTCGAACAGAGGTTTGACTACCGTGAGGGGATCGGACGACGGAACGAAGGCCCCACATGGTTGTCCTCCGGATTTAATCGATAGGTTGTTGATTGTCAGAACATTACCTTACAACCAAGAGGAGATCAAGACGATTATCGGCAAGAGAGCAAGCTTAGAAGGCTTGACCTTGACTGACGATGCCTTGGAGAAGTTGGCCAAGCAAGGATTGACCACTTCTTTGCGTTACGCCTTGCAATTGTTGACTCCAGCTGGGGTCTTGAGCTCCACTGCTGGCCGTACAGAAATCACCGTGCAGGACATAGAAGAGTGTGAGTTGTTGTTCTTGGACTCTCGTCGTTCAACTAAAGTGTTGCAAGAAACTAAAACTTTCCTTTAGATAGCAGTATAGCGGAATGAACCAAAGAAAAAATAAACATTGTGTACTTGTGTATTATTATTTACCTAAATCACTACACTCTTGTAAGAAGTCAGTTGCCGATATGATATCAGTACTTCCGTATATGACTTTCTTGGCCGCCTTGTTAGGGTCGCTTGCCCACTGCTCCAAGTTTTGATATTCCAAATAGTTACCGCCACCAACAACAAACACTAAAGATTCTTGGTATGATTGTCTCTTTGGTGGCTTGGAGTGGCCACCTCGTGATTTAGGATCGAGGAACAAGTACTCATCTGTCAATTGCACGCTTTGCTGCGACGCATTTATAGGGTCCATTATGGCTTCGACTATGGTTGTGACAGGCAATAATTTCTTTTCTGGGATAAAGTTCTTGATTTTGGTAGCAATGGAGGTCAAACCTTCCGAGATCTTACCTTCTGTTAACCCATAGAGTTTAGAAGACAACCCACTCAACAAAGCTGTCGAGTTCACCTGTGAAGCTTGGTTGGTGAAATTGCTACTGGCTCCATTGAACGACGACAAGTTGGCCAATTTGGAGTTCTCTTTGAACTTCAAGATGTAATCAAAGCTGGATAAATCAACTTGTGGGTATTTCAGCTCGAAAATAGATTTGACTTTAGCCACATAGTCTGGTGTCAAATCCACTAGCAAAGTCAAGATGATGAATGTTCTTAACTTATCCACCGAGCTGTCTCTTTCGGATTCGACAACCAACAATTCCAAAAACTCCTTCAACACTTTTGGATCCACGGCATTTTGTTCAATCTCAAAGTACTTGTCCAAGTTCTTTGCCTGCAATTCGTTAATCAATGACGATAAGATGTCCATGTGCATATCCAACGTAGCCTTTCTTGCTGTCAACTCTGGCAATTTCTCGACTGCTTGCTGGATATTAGCCGTAGCGCTGGTGTTTGGATCGATATCGTCTAGCGAGCTGATACCCGTCTTGTTGGTGACCTCTTTGGCATCATTCTTGTACGCGTTCAATTCTGCATCGGCATTCTCCACCACATCTGGGAATGGCAATTGTGAATACTTGTTCCAAAAGAAGTCCTTGGGGTCAACATCGTAGTTGTTAGTGGTAGCCTGTTCGCCTTCGTATTTGACAAGCTTGATGGTGTTTCTTTGCAACTGGAAAACATCGCTCACCATACACTGGTATATCCAGGAATGGGAAAACATTGACGTCAAGTCAAAGTTCCTGTCCAATAAGATCAACACCGGGCGTTGTTGGATGGACGATGTTGCGGTGGTGCTGCCTCTGGTGTTGCTGAGGTACTCTCTCAATTTCAAATCCAACTGCTGGGCAACAAACTCCGCAGGGCCGTTTTGTTGTGCTCGTATAACTGGCACGATATCCATCGACACGATTGTTGACAACAACCCATCGGCAATAACGTCAACCAAACCGTGAATCTTATCCTCTGCGGTGTTGGAACTATTGAATTGAGTAAAAATCTGTGGCAAGTTCAACGAGAACAAATTTGGTTCGGTGACGATATAATCCAAGTACTGGTCAAACACTTGCTTAATCTTGTTGGATTTCCCGGAAATGGAAACTTTCTTGGCAAACTCCTCCAACAATTCACGGTTTATCAGTGATGTGAAGTTGATATAGAAACTGTCGTACTTGTCCTGGTCCAAGTCCTCAATTATACTCAAGATATTCTCAATTGTGGGTTCGATAAAGTATATGACGGGCACATCTGGCAAGTTTGCCCGCTTGGAGCTGATCAATGAGTGAACAGTTATCCCACACCTCAACAAGTCATTGACTCTCAACACAGACGACAATATGGCTCTTGACTTGGCATCTAACACCAACACTTTCCAGATTATCTCTTCAGATTTGGACGCCAAGGTCAAGTCAGCCGATCCTTCTTTGTTCAAATGAAGCATCTTTTGCAAGATGGCGATTTGTCGATCTCGTAAGCACAAATCCAGGGACATGATGGCTAGGGTGAAAGGGTGTGCTTTGGCTGTGTATGGAAGTGTGGCCAAGTCGAGTTGGTTGTAAACAATTTTGCTGTCTTTTGAGATTCGTTCTCTCTCTCTCTGACTTTTTTTTTCTTCTGGTTGTCTTTATTTTTTTTCAGAAGACACGCCAACATGTCGTTTGCCCGCCGCTTTGCTCAGCTTTCTGTGTTTCTCGATTTCTTTGGGGTGGAGACAGGCGGTATGTCCACACGACGCGACCGACCTAAACTCGGCTGCAACTTAAGCGGTGTGGTGTGGTGTGCCGATAATAATAATACAATATATTTCAAATTAATAACAAGTATCTAACTACTAACAACGAGACTATACATCAGTGGAATGGAGTAATAAAATAAACAGAAGAAAACTATATAAATAAAAGTGATAATGACCCTTTCATCTCTTGGAAAAAAATAATACAATTCTTTGACTCAAAAAAGGAAGCAAGAAATATTGTTTTTTTTTTGTTTCTTTAACCTATAACGTCAAGCTGACTGGAATGTGTGTGTGTGGTTGGTCCAAGCTCTAGACTGGTGTCTCCTCTAAACTTCACTTGCTTCTGTACTCAACAATGCCTCGCAACACTTTGATTCTTCCAAACTCCGCGTGTTCAATGGTGTTCTCGTCCTCCTTCTGGTCCTTTGGCTTGTTCTTGTGCTCGGTTCCTGGTTTGGGCCAAACACAATTGAGTCGAAGACGCGCACACTCTGCACACTTTGGTCTCGTCTCGCAGCACCTCTTCTTTCGCTGACGACAAGTCAAACAACCCATTCTTGATCGTTTGGTGACTGGTTTGCCTGCTCCTCCAAGTGCCGATGGTGGCAGCAGTCCGCCAATTTGGTGCGCTGTCGCAAGACCTGAATCAGATGCCTTCCTTGACTTTGGCTTTCTGCCTCTCTTCTTCTCTTCGTGCGGCGGCTGGCCCGGTGTAGGGAACTGGCGAGGTAGTTGCTGCTGCTGTTGCTGGGGCTGACCAGGCGGAGGAGCTTGTGCGTCGCCAGGAGCGTGTTGTGGTTGTGGAGGATACCCTTCCCAGTGCTGAGGGGGCTGACCTTGGTGTTGGTGGTCGGTTGGTCCTGGTAATGGTGGTTGGTTCTGGTACGCGCCTGCAGCGTACTCGCTGCCAACAGGATACTGTTGGATGGGAACAGGCACTACTCCTGGTTGTGGGTGTTGTTGTTGTTGGGGCAGGAGCTGTTGTTGCTTGCCCTTTTGGATAGGAAGCTGCTGTCGCTCTTGCTGTCGCTCTTGCTGTTGCTGGCGTTGCTGTAAACTGTACTGCTGGTTCTGTAGATGGTACTCCTGTTGCTGCTGAGGATTGTTGTACATGTCGCCCCCTAGATACCCAACAGGCTGGGGAGGGTATTGGTGATACATTGGCTGTTGTTGTTGCTGTTGCTGCTGCTGCTGTTGTGGTGGAGGTGGAGGTGGAGGCGGTGGTGGTTGTGGTTGTGGTTGGCCAGGCTGTAGCTTATCTCGCGGCTGTTGTTGTGCTGCGTACGCCGCATTCGGTAGGTAGGCTCTCTGGTTCTGTTGTAGTGGGAAAGGAGGCACGCCTGGTGCAGGACCTGGCACATTCCTCGAAGAGTCTGCTGCTGCAAAATGTGGTGGCATTGGATGGTGTGGGCCCGTTGATCCAGGCGTGGGTGGCATTCCTGTGGGGTTGCCTCCAAGTGATGACTGGCGTGGTGCTGCAGGATTCCCTAACTTCCCACTGTTCGGGTTCTCACTCCAGTTCGCGTTAGGAATGTTACTCATTGGCTTGTGTAGTTGTACAGGATTATGCAAAAATGAAGTAATGCTAATCTGGCTGGCCCCAAAAAAAATTATTAGGAAATGGTAGCCTTTTCTTGTAATTTGAAACAAGAGTCCGGTTGTTGCAAAAAAAAATATCTTTTCCTTTGGAATAATATCAACCAGGGTCCCTCGTGTATTTTCTTAAGTCTGGCGACGTGCTTCAATGTATGATTCCTTAAATGCAAAGAAAAAACAAAAGTGGCCCAAAGGAAAAAGAAAGATATGGGGAGGACTGGTGCTAGACGGAAATGTATCAAACTCAAAATCGGTTCTTCGAAATGTAGGATCTCTGTGCTTCTCGTCCTCTGGTATTATAATGGCTTGACCTGTGATTCCCTGTACCTAAATGTATATCCAGTTTCTAAAAAAAAAAATGAGTGTGTGTGTGTCTGTGTGTGTCGATTGCTGCGTTGAAACTGTTACCCTTGGTTGAAACGTCTAGATCAGAATACAAATAGAATATAATAATGGATTTGGATGGAAAGATGTCTTATAATATCGGAATTTGTATGCCTTATCGAGTTGTTATTCATCTATGATGTTGTTGTCGTGGGTGTAGTTGTTGGGTGTTATTTTTCTTTTCTCTAGTGGAGGGATGGGAAACACTGAAGAAATGTACGTATGGCTATGCTTCCGAGGACTAATAGACAGGTGTAATCACTGGGGGGTATATCGAGGTGTCGATTAAAAAACCTGGTGTTGAACAGTTGAAAGAAAGCAATTCTCTGGTCGTAACTGGGTTGTCAAAATGTGTAAGAGATTTTTCTGTTCCTTTAATTTTATTTTTTTTTCGTGATTTGAATCCTTCTTGTTTTACCCAAGGGAAAATGGAGTGTGTGCGTCTTCAAAAAAAAAACAGTTGGGCTCCTAAAAAAAATTACAACAATGGGGGGGGGGGGGGGGAAACCACAAACTGAAATAAATTAAGAACAAGATAAATCTCTTCACAAAGTAGGAGGGCTATCTTTCAACACTTCTTGCTGGTTGCACTTCAACAATGGGTTGGGTGGGGTGTGGGGTGTGAGGGTCTCGGGCTAATTGTGATAACTTGACTGTGCCACGAGTATGCTTCTCCTATTCGTGGTCCTCTTTCTTGCAATCAACAAAAAGTATCAGGCTCAAGCAATTCAAATGTGTAAGACAAAAAAACAAGCACAGAAAAAAAAGAAAAGATTTGAGTCCGAATTTAAACGTACCAGAATATGTATGGCTATGTAATCTCCGGACAACTGAAAACTTGTGCTGAGTTCGTCAGATATGTGTGGGTTATGAGATCTTGGGAAAAATAAAGTCTAGATTTCCCTGGTAACGTGATAGACTAGTCAGGTGGAGTACTGTGGTGGGAACAAACAATAGTCCAAAAGGCGAGGGTGTGCTGGTGGGTGGTAAACGGGTGTTGTTGGAACAAAGGAAAAGTGTGGATGGAGTAAGGACTTTATGCAATTTCCCTGTGTAGTGGAGTTTTAGGGGTTGTGTGCAGATGGCTGAAAAATAAAATTGAAAAAAAAAAACCAAAACAATCAGATATCTGGTTCCTATTCTGGTGTTGCAGCCTAGATGGTTGTGCGAGATCTCTTACTTGTCGGGTTCTTGTACGATACAATTCAATTAGTCAATGCTGGGTTGACTGCTTCCCTGTGACTTTGGCGGCCTGGGAAAATGTGTTCTTAAATGTGCAAAAAACACGAAAAATACTGTCGCTTTTCTCGGTTGTCTAATGTGTCACAAGATATCGCTCCCAAAAACTAACTGCCAGACTGGGTGTGCTGATGGAGTGTGTCGACAGAAACAAGATAAAATCCCTAATGGAGAAAAAGACACCTGTTACCTTGGAGACTGTTGGAGGGTTGGGTATTTATTGGGGGTTCGGAAATTTCACTTTTTTAATTTTTTATTTTCCTGCTTCTGAAAATCAAGTTGATATTTATATTGTTCTTGCATTTGGGAAGAAAACAACAAATCCTTAAATCTACTTAGAAAGAAACAAAAAGAACATAGAATTTTCTTAAAGTATGAAATAGGCAAAAATACAAAAAAGCAAGAGGAGCCTATCAACACAAACATTTTAGTGGACATTAAAAATAAATAATGCTTTACAAATTCTGCATGGTGCGTCATGTATCCGCCCTTAAACCATGAATTTCAAGACTAATTTTAAATTCCACAAGGCGATAGAGAACAGCAAGAGTGAACAAAGAAAAACGACGCACACACTCACAGAGAGAGCACTGGGTTGGTGCGTTCAAGAAAATCATTCAGAACCAACCGCAACCTTCGTCTTACAGTACGTATCGAGCAAGGAAGGTTGCATAACCTTATGAAGAACCAGGAAAACTTAGATGACAAACATAAAAAAAACAAAAAAAAACAAACCCATGGATTTAGCATGTTGTACATATCCATTGCTTTTTGTTGAGACACGACGAGTTTTTCCTTTGTTCCTGTTCTTTTCTTTTCTTTTTTGGTTGTTATGGGTGTTGTTGTGTTTCCTTCGCCGTCGCCCTGACGTGAATTGAACGTCACTGGCAGGGAGGGAACAAAAATGCCACTAACGATGATTAATAATCATTAGAAAAGCAACAGATGGTTTAACGAAAAAGAAAAGGGGAACACTTCTTTTAAAATTTACCACACCCCACAGAGCGGGTGGTGGTTTTTCCTTTGGACTGATTTACGCGGCCAGGGAATTTTAGACACATTTGCCTTTAGTTAGTTTCAGTTACCAAAGGTTAGCAGGTGAGACAGCGACGCAAGGATCGTTAATTGTTATGGCTCGCCCTCCCCGAATAGCAGTGAATCCTGCCAAATGCCTAGCTCTGTGGGTTTTTTTTAATATTTGCTTTGCTGCCATGAGCAGTACCTGTAAATGGGGGTAAAGCTAATAAAAGAGAATCAGCAGAGTAGTAACCAAGCGTTCATAACCTGGCTAAAAAACTCCACCCACAAGAACGCTGTACAAAACAGCAGGATTTGCGGTTTTAACCTTAATGCTGAAGAGTTGTCGGCTTCCCTATACACCAAAACGTACGAAAGTAGAAGGTAATTAGTAACACCTGAACTAGTGTGTATGCGGAACAAACATGCAGACATAAAAAAAAAATCAAAAAAATATTGTAATCATAATCGTCATACATAACACCTTGCGTATTCGACTATAAATAATCATGCTTTGGAAACAAGATGGGTGCTCCCTGCTTCAGTGGGTTTACCTGCCTGTGCTTCAAATATTTTTTTTTTTATAATTCCAGCTGCATATCTCTGGGTCTTCTTTCAAGAAGCAAAAGTGGACGTTAGGGGCAACCCGTGAAAGAACCAAGACGGTTTTGTTGAGGCTAGTTGAGGCGGGTGGTGTTGTATTGTGGAGCAGTTTCGTCCATTGTCGACTCTCGCCCCCTAAAAGTGCGAAATTTTAACTTCTTGAAAAGAAAGTTAACGTGTCTCGTACAAAGTATACTAGGCAATTAAGCACCCAGTCATATTCACACACACTCTCTCTCATCACAGATGACCCACAAAAACAGCAAGCATAAACCCAGAAGACCTAACCAGAAAACAAAAAAAAAAATAATAATTTCTTTACTAATGGTTTTGATATTCCGCAGTTGACGCACAGCACAATATAGCCCAACCCGCCTCTGTGGTGTTCGGCAGGATTCATAGAATTTCACCCCATGAAATAGTTTGCTCTACAGAGAAGCTATCGAACATAAAGGAATCCAGCAACTGGAAAAAGACCCGCGCGCGCGGAGAACAAGAACAACAACACACGACTGGTTTTCAGTTACGTGTGGGGGTGCACGGGTAGCGGTTTTTTTTGTTGTTTTTGGAGATCAGGCACCAGCCATGGTTCAGTTAGGGCAGGGATAAAAAGGGGGGAAACCAAGACAGATGTAACGAAAGTTCGCTACAAAGCTTAGCACGCTTTTGAAAGGTTTTGCCTTGCAGTGTTGGATGACGAGATGGAGTTCTAAATTTTCCTCTTTTTCAAAATAGAGTTTATTTTATGATGATCCGATTTCTCACACATTTTTGTACCACCACTCTCAGAGACAGGGTAAAAAAAAGTAGAGTTTGAAATTATCCCAGCAATGACAAAAAGTTTAAATTTCACCCATACACAAGGAACTGGCTCGTTCGTTGCTTCGTTTCAACCGTGCTCCGGGGCATTTGTCATGGGGGAAGGGGTCGGGAGACGCAATAAAAATAGAATCCTGGCATGGAACACCTAATAATGATAAGCGAGACTGGTTTCTGAATTTCACGTTCACCCCAAATGGTATTTTTTGGGTAGTTTGCATCTATCGATGGGGGGAGCGGGTCCCCCTCGTACACACTGGTTCTCGCAGCAATTGTTTTACCAGATAATGAAAATGTGGGTCGGGTTGTCCAGGTCTCCAAAGTGGAGCTTCGTATCTGTAAACTAAATCAATTGTGGATGGAGCAGGAGGAAAAAGGATTTACCAATGAGATAAGATCCAAAGTGCAAACTATGTCGATGGGTGCAAGTGTTCGTGTGTCGTGAATTGTTACAGCTTTTTAAAGCTGCTTGTCTCATCTCTCTCATCAGCACAGCTTTAGTTTTGTGGTAATGTCTAATGTCCCCCTCGCCAGTGTCCACAGAGCCAAGGGGAGAGGCGACTCATTTGGTCCATGAGAGCACAACATTCATGGTTCTAGACTGTACCACAGTGAAAACCAACGCAGCCAAGTGTACAATGCGGAGGGGCTATGCTGTATTCATTGTTGTGGATTTAAGAAGCACTACCTGGGAACCCAATAATGATCTAGGAGATGTCGCAAGCTGGGGGGTGTGCAACCAAAGTCCCCCCCCCCGCCCCCTCCAAGCCCGAGCACAAAAAAACAACACCACATCCGCTACCCGCGGTCCGAGGCGTCTTGGAGCGTCGCCGGAAATGTTCCTCTGTGTGTGGGTCTCATCCTGTCCCCCGGTTTGCACACTCCCTTCCTTCTGGATCGCCCATTGTGTTTGATTTCGTTTAAAAACAAAAAAGCGGTCTAAAAGATGTGCTTCATAATAATCGCAAGAATGAGCGCCCAATCATCTCTATTGTTTAGACACAAACAAAAATCATAATTCGGCACGCAGAGCGTTTAATTACCGTCGTGCACAAAACCAAACATTTAGCCCATTTGAGTAATTGAAAGAGGATATGTATCCTGTGCAAGGTGCTAATCGCCTGTGTTTCTGTGTCAGAGACGCACGCAGGCTTATACAGGTACGCTGACACCCACACCACATACAAGGCACTCCTTTTTTCTGTCTGTGTGGCCATTATTTATTTAAACTTTCTCTGTCTATTGCACGTGCTGCATTGGGTGTAGCAAGGTATTGTCGCTCATGCAGAACGAAAGACAGAGAGGGAAGGGAAGGATGAGAAGTCAAAAAGAGAAGAAGCCAGGGAATAGGAACAGAACTTGTCAGAACATTCCTTCAAGAGAAGCTTTTCTCATTGTTCGATTTTGTGGATAGTTCATTTTTTGGTGTATGTGTCTCTCTCTTTGACCTTCCTTATCGATGGAGATTCTTCATTTTGTCTTTAATTTGCCTCATGCAAGTAAAGGTAAAATTGAAGACAATCGGCAAAAATAATCGAGTTTCAACTTTAGCGGGAACTGATAACCAGACGGTGTGTGCAACGACGGTCTGACTCCCCTGTTGCTCTGACTTTCTGGAACCACCAGTGCTCCGCGCGTTCCCTCAGAGTGTTCCGCGCTAGGCTCGAGAGATGTTCTTGACGTAAGTCTCACCTAAGTCGGAACAGCTTCCTCCCCCCCCCCCTAGCACTTTTCATCCTATGCGCACGGCGTTACTCAGAACTACTTTTGCTGACAAAAAACATATCCTGCACAAATATAAAGCCTGCTAAAAAAGTGAAAAATAAAATATGAAGAACGCTGGGACCCCCGTTTGGTGCTTCGCTATTTTCTTATTCCGAAATTCCGGACCTCAACAAAACAAATACTCAACGGCCATGACCAGTATGGGCGGTGGGAAACGTTTATTCCAATGCAGTGGCGACGTTGTTGTTCTCCTCCTGCCACCAAGACGCAAGGCGCAACGGAAATTTACAATCGATCGGGTTTGAATTCAACGCGGGAAAAAAAAACATCTCAGACACACTTCCAAAGTGCCAACAAGGGCTTATTTTTGCGATGAGGGTTCCTGATCACTACAGCTTGGTTGCTGCTATCTTTTTTTCCTCTCTCTACCCTGTGTCCTGTATTTAGTTAATGTTACTTGATGCGTTTAGTGTTACGGTCCAAACCTTTAGTTAACACTACAGCATGAAATGGGGTGTTTTTTTTCGTGTTCTTGTTTCACTTTACGTTCCTCTGAAATTGTTACTTCTTAGGAGGTTGGAATTCCACAAATTTCAACAAATCATACCATGACTGTGCTAAACTCCGTCTCCTATTCTCCGTTTTGGTTGCAAACGTTTGAGAAGATGTTAGAGAAAGGGCCATGGAAGCCCGACGAAAAACAACCTAGCTTTGTGAGACTACGGGAGGTTATGAAAGGAGTTCCCTTTGCAAAATGTGTAAAGTCACACAGATATCTATTAAGAAAAAGAAACGAATTTGCTGTACATCTTTACATCATTCCAGTTGGCGGCATCATCCCACCTGGTGGGCCGGCTGGCTGGTCGCCACCTTGTTTCAACGAGGATCTACCAGCTTTCAACAACTCATCGCACAACAACAAGTTGGAAGCAATTCCGGTAGCAGCAGACAAGGCGTTCCTCACCACACGGTACGAATCCCAAATACCTTCGACTGTTGGGTCCATAGGCTCACCGGACTTCAAGTCAACTCCAACAATGTGTCCGTCGATTATTTCGTCCTGGCAGTTAGAGATGGTGTCCAACTGGTCCAACCCAGCGTTGGCAGCCAACGTCTTTGGAATAATTAAAAGAGCCTCGGCAAAGGCATTAATACCTGGCTTGTTCTTGCCCTTCAAGATCTTCTTGGTAGCGTCACTGTGTAACAAGTAGTCGTTGCAGCTCAACCAGAATGCACCAGCACCTGGCAAGATAGATTCGTCTTTGATGACATTGGCCACGGCTCTCAAACCGTCTCTTATAGCGTCCTTGGTTTGTTGCAAAGCATGGCTGTTGGACCCCTTGATCAAGATTGTAGCGGCTCTGGGGTCCTTGCACTCGGTGACGTAGGTGAACTTGTCTTCACCAATGGAGTTCTCATACACCAAACCAGCGTACCCCAAAACATCGGGAGTCAAATCATCCACAGAGTTTTGTGCTTCGCCTCCACATATCAACTGCAAACGCTCCATATTTCTTCTCTTGGCTCTTCTCAAGGCTAATATACCGTTCTTGGCCAACACATCCAACGACATTGGATCTATACCTTTCTGATTTATTATAACGAATCCCTGGTCTGAGTTCAATGGACAAACTTCGTTCTTCAACTCAATGATCTTGCGCAATTTGTCGTCCACGAACTTTCTTTCGGAAGCAACCAACTTCTCACGTTGCTCAGCAGACGAGTAAAAGAACCCAGAATTGACTTCAGTCTTTTCGTACTCCAACGACACATTGAGAATCAATATGTGCGCGTTCTTGACTCTTCTAGGCATGTCTGGGTGTCTGGCACCGTGGTCCAACACCAACCCTTTAATCAATTCGGTATCCTTGGAGTGGCCGTGCTGCATGGTCATAATCTCAATCATGTGCAAGTCCAAGTTTCTCTGGTTTTCTTCCTTGACACTCAAGACAGCATCGGTGACAATTGGAGTCAATACGTCGGCCAATTCAGGGGTGACTTTGGTAGACAAGGAAGATCTGGCAATCTGTAAAAGAAATTCGCGGTCAAAAGACTCCACCTTTTGCTTAAACACGTCAAGGAAATCCAATGCGGCTTCACGAGCAACTTCAAAGCCATCAACAATGACTCTTGGATGAACACCCTCGCTGATGAATCTCTCTGCTTGCTTCAACAACTCGCCAACCAACAAGATAACCGTGGTGGTTCCGTCGCCGGTGATTTCATCCTGGGCCGTGGCCGCACGTGCAATCATGACTGCTGTAGGGTGCTGGATTTGCATCTCCGTCAACAAGACCTTGCCATCCTTCGTCAATTTTAATCCACCGGATCCATCAACTAACAACTTCAAGGTCCCCTTGGGGCCCAAATTGGACGCCAACACCAGCTGCAAGCCCTGTGCAGCATTAATGTTTACCTGTAGAGCCTGTGCACGTCTCAATGACTCTGCCTTTGGATTAAGCAATTGAATTGATGATGACATTGGTGGGTATCTGTTGCGTTTATTGAGGGGTGGTCGTAAGAACAAGATAGAAAATTTTTTTTGCTTTACTGGTGTTGATTTTGCCTGTCGCATTTTAGTGAGGGATGCACGTCCGCTACGATTTTTGCTTTTGCTCTTTCCTACAACTTTTTCGTTCTTTCGTTCAGATGAGAGAAAACGTTCCTTCCATTAGCTTCTCTTGTGTTCCTTGACCCTTGTGTTGCCAATAATGTCAGATTTTGCAACCGCCATTTTCATCCCTGCCCGAGACACGTTAAGAGAGAAGCAGGACGAGAGGGAGGAAATCATCCGCTTGTGTCGTGATATAACGAGCTACTCCAAGAAGGGCATCTTTTCATTGCACAGAGGGATACTGAGAAATGAGCTAACTAAGGAATTGTTGGCATATTTCGAGATATTGAGTGATCGCTTGGCCAAAATCGACGACATGTACCCCAACAATGTCCACTTGCGTGGAACTATATCCGGAGCGATTGAAGAATTGATTGAGTTTTTCACGTTTGGCTACTACAAGTATAATTTCGAGCTACTTGGTTACAAAGATTTCTTGATTATGATGGAGTTGCTCATACAAGGATCAGAATTCGACGCGATTATCGAGTACCTAATATTCGGCACAGGGCTCCCGGAATCAGACCATGCCCCCACAATAGAGTTCATCGACGTCTCAGATTACCTCATGGGCATTTTCGATTGCACGGGGGAAATCATGAGGTTGTCAATCCTGCAGCTGTCTGGCTCCAAGGGAAATTTTGACGTAAGCAACACATGGCACAATTATAAATTCTTGCAACAGCTATATGAACAATACGTTTTATTAACAGAATACTACCCGGGCATATCTATAAACAGAGGTGTGTTTGACAACACCCCTAACCTGAGAGGCAACACGTCTTTCAACAAGAAATTGCAGGTGTTTGAAAGCTCCATCAAAAAGATTGAGGCAACTCTATTAGATATTTTAGTTAGCGACCAGGAAATCATATAAATGCACGAGTGATGAATTCAAAAAAAGACTATATTCTAGCAACAGGTCCACCTGGGGAGGTTTCGGTTCTGGCAGTCAATACCTCGCAGCCATCTTCGGTCACCAACAACATGTGTTCGAATTGAGCAGAAGCCTTACCGTCTTGGGTGGTCGATGTCCAGTTGTCTGGCCAGGTCACATCCTTGAAGGTACCAGCGTTAAGCATAGGTTCGATAGTGAACACTTGGCCGGGCTTAGCAATACCAATAGCCTTGTTCTTAGCATAATGTGGAATGTTTGGTTGACAGTGGAACATTTCACCACAGCCGTGTCCACAGTACGTGCGAACGACTGAGCAGTTGTTTTCACTGGCGTGCTTCTCAATGATATTACCCAAGTCTCTGAAAGCAATGCCCGGCTTGACGTATTGGATAGCCAAGTCGAGGCACTCTCTGGTGGTTTCAACCAAGTTGACCAACTCAGGGTTGGCTTTAGCCTTATCTCCCACATAGTAAGTTTCATTGAGATCAGAGTGGAAACCGAGGTAGTAGATGGTCACATCCAAGTTGACTATGTCTCCGTCCTGCAACTTGGTCTTGTCCGGGATACCATGGCAAATGACTTCGTTCACCGATGTACAGAAGGACTTGGGGAAGTTGTAGTAATTCAATGGCGATGGGTAGGCGTTTCTCTTGATACACTCCTTATGCAAAATAGCATCCAATTCGTCGGTGGTGATGCCTGGCTTGATGTGACTAGCGGTGATGTCTAAAATTTCTCTAGAAATCTTGGAGACTTTTCTAATCTTTTCAATTTCCTTGGGCGTCAAAACGGGGATCTTGCCAATTCTATCATTCTTAATCTCGCTAATTGGTCTTCCGTTTTTGGCATAGTCAGGCAATTTGATATGTTGTGGCACGGTTCTTCTTGGCGACAATGGATAATGTGGTCTCAAGTCACCGGTATACTGGAAAGTTGGGAATGGGATGTATTCCTCTGCTCCGTCTTCTGGCTTGTGGGTGCTCTTGTGGGTAGCCCAGCTCGAACGGAAACAGCTCTGGTCACAAAACACACTGGAGACTCCTTCTTTCAAACAAACGGGGCACTTCAAGGCTGATTGGGTTTCTTTCCCACATATTGGAGAAGCACAGACGGCAGTCATAGTCGATAGTGTTCTATATTAATAATCTATAGCAAAGAAACAAAAACTCAAGAGAAGACTTGTACAAGAAAAAGGGGAACCCATTTAAAGACATTTTTTCTCCCCTTCTATTCTTTATATACCGCAAAAGAAATTTTAATCATGAAAAAAAAATTTTTCAGCTGTGCTAGGAGGTTTATGTTGTTTGAGATCGCTGTGGCGGTCGCTCGGTCGATCGGTTGCGCGGCAGCGCGGTGGTTCAGGCGATCTGCTCACCGTCACGGGTTTATTTGCTCGCGCGCACCCCAAGATCCTCAGGACCAAAACTTAGCGGCAATAAGTCGTGCAAGTAGACTTTGATGAACTCGTCGTCTTCGTTGAACATGAACACCGGGATATCGGGAGCAAACTCTCGAATGAATTGTCTGCATATCCCGCACGGAGTAATTGGATCCTTCGTGTCTCCAGATATGGCAATTGCTTTGAATTGCGTTTGTCCTTCGCTCTGTAGGAGGGGGTAGTTAGTAACCTTTCGTACCTCCGTAATTAACTGATAAGACGCACACGTACCACTGCTTTGACAATTGCTGTTCGTTCGGCACATATGCCTGCTCCATAGGACGCATTCTCCACGTTGGATCCGTTAATGAACTCCCCGGACTGAGTGATGATCGTACAGCCGACACTGGAAGGAATTGTTAGTATTATGCTCTGAGGCTGGGGTAGGTACCGTAGATCCAAACATACCGGAACTTGGAATATGGACAATAGGCCAAAGATTTTGCTAGACAAAAAGTTAGTAAAAAAGACTGGTTGGCCGAGCAAATACTAATCCCACACACCCTTTATGACACTTCCCTTTAGTTTGACAAACTCCTCTTCTGTGACTTCATTATGATCTGTGTATTTTGGAATGGACATTGTTGATAAGAAAAGAGGTGAAAAAAATGTCTCCAACGAGTCGTGTGAACGATCTAATTTTTTTTTTTAGTTTCTAGCACGATCTTGGTGGCAAGAGAAAAAAGCGAGCCCAAGTGGAAGAACGAAGGAAAAACTCAGTGAGACGCCCAGTAGCCACCCACTACAACAACAACAACAACAACAACAATCACCATGGTCACTTTAGAAGAATTGGAAAACCAGCAAGGAGAGGACGTTATAGATCAGGAAATCTTGAACTCGTCTACGTCAGATATAATCAACAGAACAAAACTATTGGACAATGACATCAAAGTTATGAGATCAGAATCGCAACGATTAACCCACGAAAAGACGGTGATGATGGAAAGAATAAAAGACAACCAGGAAAAGATCAATAATAATAAGCAATTACCATACTTGGTTGGTAACGTGGTGGAGTTGTTGGATTTGAATGCTGAAAAGGAAGCCAGTGAACAGGGTGCCAACATCGACATTGACGCAGCCAGAGCAGGTAAGTCAGCCGTCATCAAAACATCCACTAGACAGACTATATTCTTGCCAATGATTGGGTTGGTTGACCCTACCAAATTGAAACCTAACGACTTGATCGGTGTGAATAAGGACTCCTACCTTGTGTTGGACACGTTACCATCGGAGTACGACTCGAGGGTGAAGGCTATGGAAGTTGATGAAAAACCAACTGAAGACTATTCGGATATTGGTGGGTTGGACAAGCAAATCGAAGAATTGATTGAAGCAGTCGTGTTGCCAATGAAGCAGGCTGAGAAGTTTCAAAACTTGGGTATCAAGCCACCAAAGGGTGCGTTGATGTATGGTCCACCTGGTACCGGTAAGACTTTGTTGGCGAGAGCTTGTGCCGCCCAATCGGGTGCCACCTTCTTGAAGTTGGCTGCTCCACAGTTAGTGCAAATGTTTATTGGTGACGGTGCCAAGTTGGTGCGTGACGCGTTTGCATTGGCCAAAGAGAAGGCTCCAACGATCATATTCATCGATGAATTGGATGCCATTGGTACGAAGAGATTCGATTCAGACAAGAGTGGTGATAGAGAAGTCCAAAGAACCATGTTGGAATTGTTGAACCAGTTGGATGGGTTTGGGTCTGATGATAGAGTGAAGGTGTTGGCTGCCACAAACAGAGTCGATACCTTGGACCCGGCATTGTTGAGATCTGGTAGATTGGACAGAAAGATCGAGTTCCCATTGCCTTCTGAAGAAGCCAGAGAGTCTGTTTTGAAGATTCACGCTAGAAAATTGCATTGCGACAACAATTCTGTCAACTGGAGAGAATTAGCTAGATCCACAGACGAGTTCAATGGGGCACAATTGAAGGCCGTTACTGTGGAGGCTGGTATGATTGCATTGAGAAACGGTAAGTCTATCATCAAGCACGAAGATTTTGTGGAAGCAATTGGTGAGGTGCAAGCCAGAAAGTCTAAGTCTGTCAATTTCTACGCATAAATTGTAATTCTATAGGCTGTGTACATTAAAATCACATAATGACAACTATTTAGTAGCAGGTTTACCGGTTTTCAGCAACTCTTCTTTCAATTTGAGAGCGAATTGGTCTTGTGTGTCATCGTCATCCCAATCTTCCTCCCACAAGGTCTTTTCATCCAACTTGTTGCCGTCACCGGACCATTTGGAGTCGTCTTCTGGGAAGTCTTCAAACTCGTCGTCTTCTTCCAAGGTTTTAATGACGTTCTTTTCTTCTTCAGTGATTGGAGCAGTGGTCTTGGAATCTAGTTCGGTGGATTCAGACATCGTGTGTAGATGTGCAGCTGGATAGTATTGAATGTCAACGATGTTGCCACTTTGCTGCTATTTTTTTTCTCTCGCTTGAATGAGAAATCAACGAAGTTTTGCAGAGTGTTGGCGATTTCCTAATTGGGGTGCGGCGTTCGGAAAACGGTATAAATGAATGATAAG
>JAJMBE010000110.1:0-42213 GCA_030565125.1 Candida pseudoviswanathii
ACAGATAACAGAGCGAACGCAGCTTCACACACAGAACAGATATTTCCAGCCACATTGTGTTGCCATTCTGGGACAAGAGCACCCTTTTTGTCAAAATTAGTGTCTGCATCAAAGAGTCCACAAAAGACACACGCAATCCACAGGTGCAATATCTGAATTGGACCGAGCATACCAGAGAAAACACACAGGGTGTGTCGAATTCTCTCCAGCCGAGTGTAACTAGATCTGGAGCGAGCATAACAGGAAATATGCATCCGAGCATACCATACAGGGTGTCACGGCATAGCAAAGAAGACGCCCAAGCATACCAAATATGCGTGCCGCAGCATAACATAAAGCACCATGGGAGCATATCAAACAACTGGCTAGCATAACAGAATATAATGTATGGGCATATCAGAATAAAAGCTTAGTCAAAAATGGCACAAAACGAGGGCTCACGTGGTAACAGCACCAACCGGAAGTGAGTTACGGTGCCTGGTACTTCCTTGGGAACGCAACAGTGCAATACAAATAAAGACAAATTTCACTATTTGAAGTTATGATAGCTCCATATGTGCACAAAAACGCCCTATAAACTCTGACTAATTAATTCTGCTAATTTCTCCAAGTATTCTTGATCAACTTCATCAAAGCCAGACAAATTCAAACAATCCAAGTCAATTACCCCCTTAGTTTTACCGTCCTTAACAATAGGAACCACTATCTCACTCTGCGTTTCTCCATCGCAGGCAATGTGTCCTGGGAATTCTTCGACGTTGGGAACCAACTGGGTTTTTTGGCTGCTCGCAGCACTGCCGCACACCCCTTTCCCGAATTTGATAGTTTGACAAGCAACCTTGCCCTGGAATGGGCCAAGAATTAGCTCATCATCAGGCACGCTAGTCAAATAGAAGCCTGTCCAATTGACCTCGACATCTAGGGATTTGTAAGCGTACCACAATAGCGAAGCACAGTTTGACAAATTAGCAACCCAGTTCAGGGTCTTCAATGCTTCATAGGAGTCAAGTACATGCTGCAATGTCTCCTGTTTGGATAACTGACCTGATTTGAGGTTCGAGTAGTCGGCATGAACCATGGTCTGTTGTTGGGGCTTATGGTTTGTACTGTTCTGGTGAAAATTTTGAAATTCTTTTCTTTTGTTTTTGTCTGTGTTGCGTAACGCCGGACTTGGCCAGGTTCACGAAGGAAAACTGTGGCGTATAACAAAATGCACAGAGGCAGGCAATAGAAGTAGAACACGAGTGTGACCGGCGTCATAGCTCGTGCAGGGTCCTTGCGCAACATTCCCAAAGGCAAACTCGAGAAAGCTTGTAGAAATTGTACAGTTGACCTGCTTGCCCCATCATCCATGGTGTAAGCTTTGTTCTAGCAGCCAAGTTTCAACAACTGGGAAAGTTCCTAATATTGCTCTTGCAAGTCATAGAAGAGATTGTGTGCAGTGCTGTAAATATTGCTCATTAGTTGTTTGAAGTACCGTCTAATGATGTCTTCGTAAGAAAACAAGTCACGCGTATTACACGTGACCTATTTTTGTTCATGTTTTTTTTCTTCCCGCCAAAGCCCTGGCGGAGAACGCAGATCATTCGAAATTTTTGTACTGTTTGTCTCCATACACTTTGTTATCTTTTTTCTTGTTTGTATTAACGCTTCCTCTTTCCATCCTTATCAATCGAGCGTATTTGCGCCCAGCACTACCACCAACACCAACACAACCACTTCTGCATACCCCAGCATATATGGAAACATTTCAGCACTTCTTGGATTCAAGAGGAATACGTAGAATCAGGAGACAACACAGGCTACTGTCTGGTTCCATTAGGAGCCGAGCTACAAGCGATGGGAATATTCGAATCAACACCATTATGAGCAACATAAGAAACGAGAATGAAGTCCAATTATCTGGGTCTGACGACGAAGAAGTGATTGAGGACGAACCATTGGGCATTATCCAGATAAATAATGACGTGAACGATGATTTTGACACCTTCTACAACACAAGACGGGAGAGCTTTGGTGGCACGAGTGTGGTGGTCACGGCTGACGACGAAGAGCTAGATAAGTCTTTTGAGTATATAGCGGGACTGCCGCCTCCCACATCATCGATACTGTCAGAACCAGAGGTTACAGGTTTAGCCAATTTTGAGTTCAGCATCAAACACCAGCCATTCAACGGCGAAGATTATTGTACCATCGACAACTCGGACTTTTCGAGGCTTCTTTATAAATCACCGGCTGAAAAGTTTCCCAACTCATTGAAGTTGAAGCATTTTGGCATTAAGAAGATGTTTGCTGACGATTTCAGAAAGTTTAAGAATAACTTGTCGGCCATCATATCAGACGGTGTCAACGATTTCCTTGTGCTAGCATTGAACTCAGAGTTGGTTTTCTTCACCTTTGACCAAGTATCTAGTCTCCCATCTACACAGTTGTTAAGGCTCGACACGAGTCCGCCATTCACGTCTAGCACTGATCGATTGATTTCAACTTGGCCCTATTTCCCCCACACCATAAACTTCGTCAAGGCGGGACCTTTCAATGGCAAGCAAATCTTGGCCGCTTGCACGGACGATGGCACGTTACTAATCTGGTATAACGAGACACTTATGTCCTTAGTTTCCCAGTTTCAGAAGCTGAATAAACAAGACAACGACAGCACAATTGCGAGCGCCTCTGCCACCAACACCTCCGCTACCGTGATAAAACCCGATTTCAGAATCAAGATGGAGGCGTCATTATGGGGATTGGACTTCAAAACCTGTAACGGGCACAGCATTATTGCCGCATCGGACAACTCGCAGAGTATAGTGCTCTTGTACTATCACCCTGTTGACCAGAGATTCTACCATGTTAAATCACACCAAATTCTCCACAACATACCCGAGGTGTCCATTGTGTCATACAAAGAGGAGGGCCAGGAGCACATTGTCCAGGTATCGTGTGTTTCGATCTCTGGGGAAATAATTGTGTTTGAATTCAAATTCTCCGTCCAGGAGGGTCCTCTCGACGAGGCAGATTACGAGCATTTCAAGAATGAGTTGTACTATTACGTCGACAGCACCATGGAACAGTTGGAAAACAGAAACGGAATTGAGCCAAACGAGTTGTCCGCAATTAAGCTGAGAAAGTTTAACAGAGTCAACTTTACTGAGCCTTTGTGCACCTCTAGAGTTGTTTTGAGCGAGGATTGCTGGACAATCAAGCCATTGGACTTGGGATGGTTCCTTCCAGTAGGGTCAGTTCAGGATGTATTCGGTGATAGCAAAATCGACGAGACCAAGGAGTTGGAGAGAATCGCTAACGAGTCAAGAATTCTAGGCAAACCAAGTGGCATGTTTCAGTATTTTCAGAGCAAGACTGTCAGTTTTGAACAACCAGGCGACGAGCTTTACCGTAGCTCCAAGTTAACGAACGTCGACGACGAGTACCGAAGAATACACAAGGAGCTAGTTTCTGGGTCCACCAGCGAGATTTTGTTGGTTTCGACGGCGAAGAAGCTCGCCATGTTCAGGTTCCCCTCGCTCTTTTGTAACTGTTCCACGCCGAAAGTATTTGATTTACCTATTCCATTCAATGACGAGAGCAAGTTCACCAACAGGATGTCCATAACGAAGGTCATCCCGGAGTTACTGTGCTTTATAGCGGTAACGCAGCAAGGACTAGTGACAATTATGAGGCTCTGCACGTATAAGGGCATCTACGGCATGAGGCAAGAGCACGTGTTTCCCAACGCGATGAGTCTCTCTTTAGGCTACCATGGATACCGAACAATCATTGGTTTAAGTGTGAGGAACAGGACGATCGATGTGCCTTGCCATAACTTGTACATAAGCTACAACGATGGTTTAGTTATTGGATACAAGCTCTCACTATGAGGTGTCGGCGGGGGAAGAGAACGTGAGCTCGACAACTGAGCCGGTATGGGTGTACATGTTTTGTAACTTCGTGAACAATACACAAACACCAAAGTTTTGGTGATTTTAGTTGCCATCGATGGTCGCGTTTTTGGGAGAAAGACAACAACAACAACAACAACAACAACAGAAAAAAAAACAACAGAAAAAGCACACACACGGAGGCAGCACCGTTGGTCATTCACAATCCACACACACACGCACAGCTGCATCGACTCAACAAGTCAGCAACCAACCAATAAGTATCATAACAAATGTACTTGGCCAATCTAGGTGGAAGATCAAGGAAACTAGGACTAGTTCCCAAGGAAAATGTCAAGATTGACCGCTATGGGCTAGAGGATGTGGATGATTTCTTCCGTGATGATTCTGCCAGTGCCAGCGCCAGCGGTACTGCTAGTACTAGTACAGCTGCACCTCAACAACACAAACCACCTCAGTCGACAAGACAGGCTGAACCGGTCAGAGAGCAGCCATTCGACAACATAGCGAGAAAGATCAATTTCAATGATGAGGACGAGGATGAAACCTTTAACTTGTCCTCCACTACTTCCAACAAGAAGTCTCCTGCCGTCAACAAACAATCACCTTTGCGCTCGCCGTTGGCCGAACAAGATTTCGACTACAGTCAGTTTGATGATGACATGCCTGGGGCAAATGAAATCGGGGTTCGAACTGATGATGACGAACCGTCAGATATCCCGGATTTCAACATGCAAGATACACAAGATGACCCAGTGGAAGTGAAAGGGAACCCACGTCGAGGAAAAAGAGCTACTCGATCGAAAGCAAAAGCGAGGCAGTCGAGGGCTTCGTCATCGTTTACCAAAAAGATGGCATTGGGCAAAACTAAAAAGCTACCGTCCTTCTCAGATGACACGAGCAGCATTACCGAGTACAATGAATCCCGCACAGAACAAGAGGAGGACGGGGAAGAAGCGAAAGACGACTCGCTCGAGGAATATTCTGAGATGCTGGCCGGGCGAAGTCGTGTCATCAAGGAATCGAATCTACCATCACCTCCTCCGGAGAATACCACGGGGTTGCGAAGATCCAAGCGGACGCGAATCAAGCCTTTGGCATTTTGGAGGAATGAAAGGATTATTTACACCCAGGACGTCAACAGTGATGAAGATTTTGATAACACCTTAGCGAGAGATATTCACAACATCCCACTACGACTGATCAAGGAGGTTGTTCATATACCTGACAGCAACGCCGCCAGCACCAAGACGTCTTCCACCAAAAAGAAACTCACGAGGGGCAGGAAACGCGTGGGCAAGCCACAATCTCCATCAAGTGACGTTGATGGTGGAGCCGAACAAGATTTGCTCGATGAAGGAGAAGTAGAAGAGGACGCCGATGAAGATTTGTCTGGTTCCGAATGGTTGAGGGATGAGGACTGCTTGCAACTAAATGTCAAGGACAATGGGGCGTTGAAGAAAAGGAAGATTGCCTACAGCCAAGGTGGGGGCACGTTCAAACAACAGAGAGGAGACAGCTACAAGGTGGCCACCTTATTTGATGAAGACAAGGACTTTTGTGCCGGTGGGATGTTGGAATTGCCCGTGGATGGGTTCAAACCTCCCGTCACTGTGACTGGAAGCACTTACATGTTTAATGTGATCAACGGAACGATAAGAGTCACTTTGAATGAAGACGTGTTTACTGTTAAGAACGGATGCAAGCTACAGATACCAGAAGGTAACGAGTATTCTTTGCGCAACGTCGGCAAAACCCAAGCATATTTATTTTTTGTACAGGTTTCCAAACCCGAAGAGGTCGAGGATACCTGGTAGTAGTTAATACACATATTCGTAGATCGTCACGATTGTCTATTTTGATATCCACAAGCTAGTACTTGTGGATTTCACCCTCGTAGTAGTATCCAAGCGTTGGGACCTTGAACTCGCTAGCAGCGACCCCAAACTGCTTCAACAACATAGCTTGTCTGACGTCCAAAGTTTCGCCCTCTCTGCAAACAACGTATGGTTCTTCAAGCACAATCTTACCGGACTTGATCTTGGTTGGCACTTTCAACTTGTTTCTCAACGTTTCTTCCAAAGAATGAGACATTGGCACGTCTTCTTCCACTGCAATTTGTCCACCTCTGGAATATACAATGCCCTCAGGTATGGTGAAATCTATAGGTGCCTTTGACTTGGCTCTGGAGTAGTCTTGTTTAGAGTACGCCTTAAAGTAAGCGTCGACAGTTTCTGGCAACTCATCAGTGAACAACAATCCTGGCAACCCTTCACATATTTTAGCCAACTCGTGCAAGTTCTCCTTGTACTCCTCCTCAATTGTTTCGCCTAAAGCCTTCTGCAACACTTTTCTTTTACCCAAGATTAACTTGGAGCCGGTCCAGTCGTTTCTGATATCCTGTAAAACCGGTGTTCTAATGTCGTCGAACTGTAAAACCCAGACGTACTTGTATGTGTCTAATGCGGATCTAACCTCGTCGAACAAACGAGTTTTATTCTCTTTGCCCTTCTTGTCTGTCTGGGCTAATGTGACGAGCTTGGAACGTTTTGATCTAGGCATGGTGGTTGTGTGAGATGTATGACCGGGGTCTGTGTACTAGTTGGATGATAAACGGAGGCAGAAAAGGAGGTTGCTTGAGATGAGTCTGTATATTTTTTTTTCCAGGCTCTTCTCTTCGCACAAAGGGATTTGATTCTGCTGCTGCAAGTTTTTTTTTTTTTCGTTCGTTCGCTCGTGGGCCGTTCTACCGCGATGACATGGCACGGGTCGCCCAAGGGGTGGATAGCTAGTGCCCAAAGCTTGTAGTGGTAGAATTTCGTAAGATGTAGACCAGATATAAGCTCTTAAGGCAAACTAGAATGTAGATCAGTGTCAACGGGATGCTCATTCTGCTTCAACTCCAAGTGTTAGTTTCAGAAAGGGAAGAACTTGCCAAGGGAGGGATAGATCTTGATTGGGCTTGTATTTGGGCGGTGGGTAACATAGCAGCAACACCTTTATCCATCGTTTTTGGCAAGACGAGTATATGTCTAACCGTTAGTGAGTGTGTCAGAGAAGAAAAGGGTGGTCAGAGGTTCCTTGGTTGGTCAGTGCACATGCTTATCTCTGTTTGAAGCGAAACACGGAAAGAGAAATAAACAGATGTACAGTGGGAAGTGCACAACAGGACTGCATTCGGTATGACTACAGCACCACCAAGTTCTTGGGTTTTCCAACCGCAGGTAACGCACCCAAAATAGCTTATTCTTCCAAAGTCACGCGACACGAAGATAAAGAATGGCGTAAAGCCGTTCATGCTTGCGCTGTTTCTCCAAGCCAATTAGCTTGTTTGTGTTTTGTAACTTCAAACCACAATTCGAGTTTAGTCGAACGGGCAATGGATTTCATATCCCTTTTCCTTCCCCTATTCACCGGCAGGTAGGAATCAGCCACATACGAAAGAAAATCCGGCAAAGCTGCCTGTGTATGGGTGGCCCCCAACGCCAGTTGTGTGGTGTTTGGCGACATACTGCGATCATCTTAGGTACGCGTACCACATATTGTAATGGTGCCAAGACTGTTTCGCGATAACAACGCAGTAGATTGCGGTAGTAAAAGGACGATCCGAGGCGCCAGGAATCGCGCCTTGCGTTGCTGTTGTTGTGGTGAGTCGTGTGGATGCATAAAGACACAAATGGTATGGCGCTTGTTTCTTGTGTTGTACTTCTATTTTTGGGTTGGTTTGGTCTGGGTCGAATGGGTACTCCACTTTTCCTGGAGTACCCACTCCTATCACCAGCCGGTCTGTCCAACCACCAGGCTCGGCTGAGCCAATGGTTATACGCAAGACAGGGGCATGCAACAAACCAAATTCAGGTACCCAGCTCTCAATCGCCACCCTAAACCACAACGCATACCAACAATGCCAATCTGTAGAACTAAACACCCCCCTGAGTGAGTATAAGTGCCCAATAGGAGATTGCGCTTGGAGTTATTGAATTTCAGGAGTTCGTACTGCATTACTTTTTGCGTTGACGCCGTCCGTTATCTCTTTTATTAGATGTACACCCATACACCAATAATAACCTTGCATTTGTTGTCGTGTGATTATTTGCTCTTTTCAGGCTTAACTTTTGCCTATGTTTCTGTGCGTGCCACAAAGAAGAAAGGAAAAAAAGAAACTTTGTTGTTCGGGTACACTACCACCAGTGTTACATGCAAAAGTCACGAACCTCCAATGGAACCCCCCTACCACCTTCTGGAATCTGGCATCTGCTATTAGCACCGCCCAAAGACACCCAGGGGGTGCCGTGACTGTGTCACAAGACGCGAAGGTCCTTTTCATTCAGCAGAGACTACAAGATCTGGCTGTCTCTGGCGCGCCTGGTGTGCTACCACAATCACCCATTGTTGGGTGGAGATCACGGCCATTGTCTATCTCCAAAGTGTAAAGGTTATTACATAAACGTTACAAAAGCAAAGAAACAGCGACAACTGAAATAACTGGCAATAATAGACACATACGATATAGGCCATCCTACAGAACGAGCCGCTTCTGTTACCACACACACAAAACTGTCACACAAATAATAATCATTCCTTCGCTGTATATTATCACCACCACATCCACCCACCACAACATGAACCACATAAACGCCAGAAAAATTTTTCGTTTTCAATATTTACTTATTCTTTTCAGTTCTTGCTTCGTCTTCTTTTTGCATTAGGGGTATTGACGCTGGCTGAATTGACTTGAATAATACTACTCATCGGCCGCACCCACCATGTCATTCGTTAACTACATGCCGTCCTCCAAACGGTCCCTCAAACTAGTCAAGTTCGTCATCATTGTCATAGCTGTTTTCAACCTCCTCTACTTCACTTTGGTCAGCAACTCGGCCACGAGTTCAATCAACAAGCTCTTGTTTGAGTCCCAGGATGAGCAACAGCCGGCCCAGCAATCCCAGGCGCCTATGCCTGAGCCCACACCAGAAGTTCCTGAGGTGCCTGACAAGGAAGAAGCTGAGATTGTGGTTCTCGACTATTCAAACATCGAAAAATCTCCCGAAGAGGTCCGCTTCAATGAACAGTTAGGTCAGAAATTCAATCAAATCAAATCGGATCCCCGCAAGTACTTTATGGTCAACACAGAGCTAACCGAGCCAAAGTTGAAAGTCAACATCAAGAATTTCCTCAAGAAATATGAAGATGCCGATAGCTGGATCAACAAAAATGAGCTATTCTACGACCCAAGATTTACCTTGGCTGTCTACTTGAACGAGTTGAAGTTGAAATACAAGGAGTTGAGCAAGGCAAGCAATGACAAGAAGAACGTGCTTGTGGGCAACAAGATCAACTCCAATGAAGTTCCTGCCATCAGCTTGCCCTTCAACTGGGCCGACTGGATGGACTTAACTGTGTTGAACAACCAACTTGGCAAGCCCATCGACCAGAGAATAAAGTGCCTGGACATATCCAAAGACTCGCACAACAGCCCAGACGTGTCCTACTTCTGTAGGAACAATGAAGACATCCTGGACGTAGAATGGGAAGACTTTTTCAAGGCCGGTTTCAGGAACAAAACCCAGTTTCCGGGATTCATTATCCACTCCCACGAAGACTACGACCACTACTGCTCGAACGACTACAGAGTATTACAGGCTAAGAGTTACGCCATGACCTCCTTGTTGAACCCGTTAAAGGTGATCATTTTAAGCGCGGACGAGTCCACTGGTGGCACCTTCGAGTTCAACGTGGACTCCAACACGCGTTTGGCTAGCAGCAAAATGGTTGATAGATTTGTTGAGTCCCAGGGCTATTCATTGAAGGAGCCAAGATCCATCTTTACGAGTAAAGCTGCCAATCCCGTTCCTGACTCCATTGTGTTGGATCATCTCAGTATATGGCAAGAGTTGAATGACCAAGTGCTCCCACAGTACTTGTCATCGAAGGACTTTGGGTACAACAACTCCTTAGCCATGAGAAAGAAATCCATTGTTACCTTAGGTGAAGAGAAGTTCAAATATCCTGGTTCCATTAAATCACAGATCGACGACCTCAAGCAACAGAAGTCGTTGAACCGTCACGAACAGATGTACCTTGACGGTCTTGAAGAGTGTTCCAAGTACGACAACACCAATGAAATCAGGTACTTCAAGATGGCAACCATCAACCCTAGTGATCCTCACAATAAGGAGCGCGAGTGGGGGTGGCATTACGACTGGAGGTACTTTAATGGGGCTTTGAATTACGAGAAACCAGGCTGGAACCAGCAAGAAATGACTCACCGCACAAACATCATCCTCGACAGATTATTGAGAAACTGGCAGAGATTCTCGATTGAAAAGGGTATCATTACCTGGATAATGCATGGTCCGTTGTTGAGCTGGTACTGGAACGGGTTGCTCTTTCCGTTTGACAATGACATCGATATCCAGATGCCAATCGACGAGTTGCTCAACTTGGCCAAGAACTACAACCAGACATTGGTGGTCGAGAACCCAAGTGAAGGGTACGGGAAGTATTTGATTGAGGTTAACAGCTATATCCACAACCGTGGTGTCTCTGACCAGCAGAATCACATCGATGCAAGATTCATCGACGTTGATTCAGGAATCTACATTGATATCACCGCCTTGAGCAACTCCAGCGCCAAGCCTCCAAAGGAATACGAAGAGAAGAAGGAGCTCGTTGACTTGGGTGAAGACAAATTGATATTCAACGACAGACGGAAACATTTTTATACCTTGGACCAGATTGGCCCCTTGAAGTTTTCCATGTTGACGGGAATCCCCGTATTGGTGCCTCATCAGATTGCCAACAGATTGAAGTTTGAGTACTCCAAAGGGTTATCCGCCTACGAGTACGGTGGCTGGTTTTTCATCAAGAAATTGAACTTGTGGGTCCACAAGTCGGACTTGGAGCCAATTGTCGACAAGCCAGAAAACGGAGAGATCACCAAAGAGCATATATTGAAGCAATTTGAATCATACGACAAAGTGCTCCTATTGTTGGAATCCAACCAGGAGCTCCTACAGGAGTACTACTTGACAAAATCATTAACCCATTTCCACGATTTCCAGAAATCTGTGTTGTTTGATGACCAAGGTTTGGACAAACCATTAAACATAGAGCAATACAACAGATACAAGAAGGAGTTCAAAATGATCAAACCATTACGAAAAGCATTGTTTGATTACGAGAAGATCGAAAGGGTGAAGCATCACACGAATTAATAAGTAATAATACAGCGTGTATAGTATAATTTCTTTTAGATACCAATAGATATAGATACAACAAAGAAAGAAAGTAATGATACAAAAGAAAAGAAAAGTCCTATATAAATCTACCTCTCAATCCATGAGAATGGTCATGTGCTTGCACATTTGGATCAACATTTGGGTCAATAGAATCAGGCGCGTTAGGGCCGCCCTGTAGAGCCGCAGCAGCAGCCACCGCAGCGGCCGCGACGTTAGGCTGGCCGTGTCCTCCCACACCCGTGCTAGCTTCAATGGCTGCTATGACGGCTGCATCAGGCTGATCAAGTGGTGGGCCCTCATCTTCGTCGTCATCGTCTTCTTCAACGCCGCGATGCTGTGCTTGGTGATACACCGCTTGCGGATCATGCGCCAAGTCACCGTAGTTAGGTCCAGCGTGTATTTGCAACTGAGCATGCTCGTCCTGTGTTCGAGCCACTTTATTCTTTGGCGTTTCAACCAACGTTCTGGAAATTTTCTGTCTTCTTTTCTTGTTGCTTGGATCAGGCGGGTGGTTGTGTTGAGGGTTAATCATTCTTAAAACCCACATCACCGGAGGCCCAGACAGCTCATCGTCAATGCCGCCTTCCTCTCCTTTACCCTTGCGCTTGTGATCCTTCTCGTTGGAGTATAGGTTAGCAACCAATCTGTACCCACACTTGTTTCTCTTTGTGTACGCCACACGTTGTCTCTTCTCCGGGTCCTTCACTGTGGTTCTGAATGAGCCAGACCGTTCACACTGGAAATAAATGGCCTTGGGTTTTGATGAGTTAATGACGATCTTGCTTCTCTCCGACGCAGCCAATTCTTTCCTAACAAACGTCACCAAATCGCTTTTGCTGTTGAACGTCTTGATGATTTCGTTCTCAATGTACCTGGAATGAAGGTGCTCACTAGGGTTGAACTCACCACCGGGACCCTCTCGCAATTGATGACGCTGTTGCTGTTGCTGCTGTTGTTGTTGAAGCTGCTGTTGTTGTTGCTGTTGTTGCTGCTGCTGCTGAAGTTGTTGTTGGGCTAAATGACGATTTATCAGTTGGCGTTGAAATTGCTGATACTGTTGCTGCTGCTGTTGTTGTTGGAACTGTTGCTGTTGTTGTTGCTGCTGCTGCTGTTGCTCTCTTTGTTGTACTTGCGCTTGAACATGGACTTGTCGGTATTGTTGTAACTGTTCTTGCTGGTGCTGCAACTCTTGCTGCTGTAATTGTTGTTGTCTTCTTTGCAATTCTGCCCTATGTTGCAACTCTGCAGCCGCTGCTGCTGCACTAGCAGAGTAGCTCACATTGCCGTGCTGTTGGAGTGCAGCTGTCCCATACTGGTTGTTGGATTCGGCGCCCGTGGAAGCGGAAAGGTAGCTGGCCACCTGTGGGTCGTAAACATCGTGTGGTTCTTGCTTCGGTTGTTTCTCAAGCTTGATACTGTTTGCGGACGTCGGGATGGTCAAATCACGTTCGTTAGCGGAGGATGACGACATGTTTTGGGGGCTAATTTTGTCTCTTGAAATTTTTGTAAACACCAATCCTGCAAATAGTATACCCTCTCAAAAAATTCTTTTCGAAATTGTGTTGATGATGATGGGGGGATGGTTAATATGAAGGAATGGAGAAAATTTTTTTTTTCTTTGGTTGTTTTTTTTCGTTGCCAACCAACAAAGAATGACACACGGAAAGACTCACGTGATAAATACTATCCATGGCGCACGACCAATCGGTTTTGTGTGTCCAGTTCGTGGTCTCTCTCTTTGCCCCTTTGGTTAACTGCACTTGGAGAAATTTGTTTGTCAATCTCTGAGATTAACCGCCATCCAAAAATACAACCACCCCGTTGGACAAATGACCACCAACGCAGCCTTGACTGACACTATTCGCCTACTACAGGTAAGGCACGATGACACTGAGTTGCATTGGTATATAACGGCCATCATCATACCGGATTTATCACAAGTCATTGAGACATTACAGATTTGCAAGAACTTGTTGCTTTACAACTCCCCACAGGCACCTAGCCCCAAAGATTGTATTGAAAAGGGACCCCTGTTGAAGTTGCCTATCTCGTTGCATAATAAGACGGACTCGCTCAATGGGATTGTTATCAGAGATGGGCCGTACATCACCGATTTGAGTTTGACAATCAAGAACCAGTACTTCAACAAGTATGTTCATAAATTGCAGTTGAGCACGCCCGTGATCTTGGAGCAGATTGTCAACTGCTTGAACTCCATCAACGATTCAATCAACTTACTACAGGATTTGCAGTCAATTGATAGAGAGTTCAATGACGGAGTCCACAATCACAACAAGTTGATTGAGACCTTTGAGGTCTTGTTGCATCACATCCACGACGCCAAGATCAGCTTGCAAATACCTACCGACCCAAACCTCGTTTTCCCGCTCAAGGTGACAAACGGCAAGGACTTTGAGCCCGAGTTGTCTGACCACATCACGGTGGATTTCTACACGTGCGACAACCAAATCAGTCTCGATGCAAAGTGTCTCCACAAGATCACTGAGAAGCCCTGGTCGGAAATCGACAGCACGGGCAAGTCGTTTGTCGACAAGCTCAGAGACGACATGAAGTTGCCGTCAAACACCCCATCTGTGCACACAATTAGAACGCCGTCATTGCACAGCTCGCCGGTACCTTCAGTGAATAAGCCGGAACAGCAACTGCCACAAGAGCAGCCATCGCCGCGGGTGCATCCACTTACAGTGTCTGAGATTGAGAAAAAAGTGCAGGAGAAGACGCCAAACAATACGAACTTCTTATCGAACATAATGAACCACTTGCTGTTGCGCGACAAGCCAAAGGCCATTGATTACATAAGTAGGGCGATCACGTACAACGGGATGGTGGTTATGGTGAACAAGAAGTTTGAGGTGTCGACAGATGACCCCATACTCATCAGCATCAGTTCCAAGTTGAACTACATTGAGAAGAAAATTAACAAGTTCAATACGAACATAAATAGTCTTTTGTAATTATTAATAAATGCAGGGAAGCATGTATGTGTAATAACCCCGAAAAACTCTATAAAGTAGCAGAAGAAACACGCACAAGATGGTCGCGTTTCTTTCTTCTTGTTCTGTTGCTTCTGTTGCTTAGAATCTTTTTCTTTTTTCTTTCTTTCTTTCTTGATTATTTATTTATTTATTTTTTTTTTTTGGTTTAAACAGGGGAGAGAGAGAGAGCCAGACAGACAGAGAGACAGAGAGACAGACAAGTGAGGGTACAAACATCTGCTCCATACTACTTTTTCAATAACTATTCCTATTGTTATTCCGTTCCTATCTGATACCACAGGTCTACAGCCTTAGTCGAGATGTTTAAGGAGTGCATTGGTTGTCAGCAGAGAAGATTGGAGGACGAACCAGTTGAGGACAGAATACGCCTATTATGCCCAGCTTGCCGGATTACAAGAAGCTGGAATCTTTACAAACACAACGGCAGCAAACAAACCAGAATGCTATCCCGCAAGTTCAATCTCATCACCAAACTATATTGCCTCAAACAAATAGACTCCTCACATACAGATCTCAAGTTCATTAAAAGCGCATTGTTGAATGATAAAGACCTTTCGCGGTTCACTGGGCAGTTGTCAATAGCAAATTATCTTGCGGAAATTGATAGAATCTCGCAAAAACCCATCAGTACTGCGTCCTCAGAGGCCACTACAGCAAAGACCAGCAAGAGGAGGATGACGAGGAAGAAGAAAAAAACTATTCATCAGCAGAAGGTGCACAAGACTTCGAGCCAATGTAGCTATTGCAAAAAGTACCGACTACTGGACGAGCCCACGGAATGCTTGCAATACAGGCAGTGTCCTCGCTGTATAATGAAGAGGCGAATCAAAACAAATGTGTCTGTGTCGCTTGCCGAACCTGTCAAGTTGTACGCATTGAAGCAATTCAAGGAATTGCTACCGCGAGACGATGATCTTATAGCCCAGGTGTATCGACAGGACCCGTTTCTCAGAAAGTTCAAGAACAAGAAGTTCCACTATGGTTCTGAGATTGCCAAGTATCAGCACGCCCTGACCCAGCGCACTGAAGATAGTGAGGACAGTGGAGAAAGCGGAGAGGAAAGCGCCCTGGATGATGGCCAGAGAGTGCTAACCACAGAGAACCTCAACCTCAACCACCCGCCCGTGTCACGCATCCACATATCTGATGTGGCTTTGGTTCAACCTGACAGCTACGAGGATGTGTCTCCTGCGCGAGATGGCTCGCCAATGTACGTCAAACTCAAAACTGAACCAATGGAGGAAGTACCTGAAGAAAGTCCCAAGGAGTGTTCGAGATGCCACGGCTTAAAACGAGATGAACCTGAATTGTTGAAGATTTACAAGCGGTGCGCCAAGTGCACGTTCAACGCGAGGCTCAAAGTGGGTACTGGTGACACCGTGCCCAACATTATCAAGATATGCGCCCTTCAGCAGGTTCTCGAATCGAGCCATTATCACACACAGTCGCTTAAGCAGAAGTTTTTGAATGATCCATTTTTGTCACAGTTTAAAAAGCGAGCTTTCAACTATAAGAAAGAGCTAGTCAAGCTCACTAGAGGATGACACGAACGTATTATGTAACGATTAAAGAATGTACAATTACTATACAACAAGACTGATCTAATAAAACACTGGGATATTTGTAGAAAATTCTAGCAATCACCGCTCCACTCAGAAAGCGGTTTTTAGAAAAGCCGTCTCATTCAGGCTGGGATAGAAACCAAAGTCAATATTGCCGCCGCCGCGGTCATTGCCGACATCATCATCATCATTATCATCATCATCATCATCATCATCATCTGTTTCTTCAACCAACAGGTCCATGAAATATTTCATAATGTAAATTGCTAGCCTCTCGTCGATGCTCATAGTGGCCTGGATTTTCGATATCTCGCTCGTTACCTTTAACACCGACTCAAAACTCTCCAAATAGCTCATGCTGCTCTTGAGAGCATTCAAGTGCTCGAGTTTCTTCACATCTATGGTTGCACTCCCATCCCGTAGCTGGCAGTTTGGATCATTACATCTGTGTGGAGCGTGAGCCATCCCTGACAAGCAAACCCTATTGTTTGGCCCCTCGAGGGTGGTGGTTGAGCGTGTTTTTTTTCCCACTCTTTCTTCTGTTTTGTGTTTCGTTGTAACTGGACCGAGCGAGAGAGAAAAGCGCAGACTAATTATCTCTCGTTCTACAACCACGAGAGAGGTTCGTTGAACAAGCCCACCTCAACAGGTGACTAGAGTTAAAAGATGGACGACGACAAGGTAATCTAAAAGCTACACACATTTCCAACGGAGATTATTAAACACATCCTATCGTATATCGAGGGCCGTTTCTTAATGTTCTTATTGGGTCACGAGCGACTTGAGCCCCATGTTTTGCGGGCCATGTGCAATCATAAAGTGATGGCAGACTGGTATCGCCACTATCCAATCCGCTGGTTGCAGATCAGGCTAGATGAAACGATGGACGATAACTATATAAGTACATCTTCTATTGATTATGAGCTAGCAGTAAAGCACAACATATTCCCCAACGAGATCACGTTGTTTGAATCCCTGGTAGAAGCTATCGAGAATGACCGATGGATTGAGAGGGCAGCAACAATTGCCTACCGTGGGTGGGCAAGCGAGAGGGACGCATTTGTTGATGACCCAGAAGTACACTATCAGTTTAGCTTTCTTGCTGTAAAGTTTAGGGACAAAGTGAAACAGTTTAACATTCTTAGAAAGCATCGCGAGACTTTGACGGAGATACGATCCAACATAGTGAACGTTTCACATCGTTGATTAATTTGCAGGCCTTCCCGGTTTTGAAATCATTGAGGCTTGCTTCTGCTAACCAGAACATCTTCAACATCCTCCCCACCCCCCGAGTCTCGAAACGTTGTATGTTATTCAGTTTGCTATTAACAGAAATGTGACTGCCGAAGACAAAAGCGTTGCCCAGTTGAAAGAGTTGCATGTGTTTATTAAGAAGAACGCTCAGAAATTGGGCCAATACGTCACCCGCATGACAAACTTGAAGAAGCTAGAGATTGAGAGTAGCACCCTCGTTTCGGTACAAGATTTACAGCTTCCTCCGTCTATACGACTGCTAGTGTTTTGCAAATGTATCAAGTTGAAGAACTACCGAAGCTTGTTTACGCTTCCTCGTTTGCGTCACCTGGTGGTTTCTGGTTCGGATTTCCCGCTCGAATTGTTTGAGGATGAAAACAGGCTACCGCTGTTGACGTACTTTAAATACCATCAACAGCGGTACAGGTTCAGGAACAGGTCTTGCCGACGGTGGGACATGTTGCGTGTGCCGATTAACATGCAAGAGCTTGTCTTGTCTGGCAACTGCAATATAGTCGACTGGGTCTTGCCACCGAGGCTACACGTCTTGTCGTTGTACAGCATCGACTTTGCCAACCCTTCCTTCAAGCTCACTTTGCCCAAGGAGCTAATCCGTTTCGGATTGTTTTGTTGTCGTATAAAGTCATTGGATGATGTCCAGTTCCCGACTGGGTTGCAAGAGCTTCACATAAAGTACAACATGTGCTTAGCATCCGTAACTGGTACAAACATCGAGCAGTTGGAGAACTTATGGCTGGCGTCTATCATCCACAATCAGTTCAATAGTTATCGGAAACTCTTTCTTAAGCTACCAAGGACGGCACCAGAAGGTATGTATAACAAGGTCCTGGCGGTCATAGTCCATGGCCACAAAACGTGGCTCTATTTGTGAGCCAGTGCACGCATAGACAAATTTGAAATATATAGAGCACACTCAGTCTAAGGTAGCGCTGTAGAACGACGTCATCGGTTGTTGTTGTCGTTGTTGTTGTTGTTGTTGTTGTTGTTGTGAGCTGTCGTCTCCATCTGTGTAGCAATGATTGTTGTAACCAACAGGGTGTCGTGAAAGAGGGTGGACAGAAGGATGCACCAGAAAATTGTCGCACACAAAAGCGAGAGTCGAAAATGATAAGGAACAAAATAACCACTATCGTGCGGTGAAGCGCAGCGCGGGCGATCTTGTGGTCAGAATAGCTTGGGAGGTAGGGAGAAGGGAGAAGGGAGGAGGGAGGAGGGAGGAGCGCCAGTGTGCCTGGACATTGTTTTAGGTCTTCTGCGTGACACCATATTGTCAACAAGGTGAATGTGACGATCGGTTGCCCCCCCCGTTTTGAGTTTTTTTCTATTTTTTTCGCTTGCTTGCTTGCTTGCTGATGATGGGCGGGTGGTGGAGGTTGTGGTGGTTATTGTCATATTGTGCTTTGAGTGGTTATTCTGGTTGCCATTGTTGCCGCCACAGCCAAAGTTTGAGTTTCTGTTTGCCAGTGAAAAAAGTGAAAAATTCAGACGCAACCCACACAACCAGAAAACACAGAGAAAAAAAGATATCGTCTTGAATTCTTGTGTCCTACAATAACCCCCCCAGGAAGCTCTCCCATAATATTATTCATCCACACTGTTTTGTTGTTCTTTTATTTTGCAAACTGTTGGAGAACTTCTTCAAGAACATCCTTGTCTTTCTTCCCACTAACTAAACACCTCCGCCAACACTCCACATCTCCACCACCCCCCTTATCAACCATGACTAACCACTACACAGTTTTGGCTGATAACCCACACATCGAAAAACCCTTGCTCGACGACCGCTTGTACAGGCTTGTCAAGTTGAAAAAGAATGACTTAACCGTCTTGTTGATCAGCGACCCAACAGCAGACAAGTCGGCTGCCTCGTTGGACGTCGGGGTTGGTTCCTTTGCTGATAAGCAGTATGGTATTTCAGGTTTGGCCCACTTCTGTGAACATTTGTTGTTTATGGGCACCAAGAAGTACCCCAAGGAAAACGAGTATTCCAACTATTTGGCCAAGCACTCTGGTCACTCGAACGCCTACACAGCCGCAGAGCACACAAACTACTATTTCCTGGTCGGGTCCGATTATTTGGAAGGCGCCTTGGACAGATTTGCCCAGTTCTTCATCAGTCCTTTATTCAGCAAGACTTGCCAGGACCGTGAAATCAATGCCGTGGACTCCGAGAACAAGAAGAACTTGCAGAACGATACCTGGAGGTTGTTCCAGTTGGACAAGGCCACCAGTAACCCACTGCACCCATACAACGGCTTCTCTACCGGTAACTTTGAAACCTTACACGAGGACCCACTTGCCAGCGGCTTGGATGTCAGAGACGTGTTGATCAAGTTCTACACCCAGCACTACTCTGCCAATTTGATGAGCTTGGTTATTTTGGGCAAGGAGGACTTAGACACCCTTTCGGAATGGGCCATCGAGAAGTTCTCCGCCATCCCCAACAAAGACTACCCGAGAGCAAACTACAACGGCGAGTTGATATACAAGCCGGGACAGTTGAAGAAATTAATCAAGGCTGCTCCGATAAAAGACGACCACAAGTTAGAGTTGAGCTTTATGGTTCCTGACGATATGGAGGCACATTGGGCCAGCAAGCCGCATAGATACTTTTCGCACTTGTTGGGCCACGAGTCTAAAGGCTCTTTGGCGTACTACTTGAAGCAGCAAGGCTGGTCGACTGACTTGTCTGCTGGTGGCATGAAAGTCTGTCAGGGCTGCTCGTTATTCTACATCGAAGTCCAGTTGACGCCTCAAGGTTTGGAGAACTGGGAAGAAATAACCAAGAGCGCCTTGGAGTACGTGAAATTCGTCGCTGAAGACGAACCGCAGAGTTGGGTTTGGAAAGAAATCGAGGAAATGACCCACATCAACTTCAAGTTCAAGCAAAAGTCAGAGGCATCGTCGACTGTGTCTGGTTTGAGTAGCAAATTGTTCAAATTTGACGGGTTAATTCCTCCACAACACTTGTTGAGTGACGGTGTTTTGAGACAGTTTGATCCACAACTCATCAGAGAGTATGGCCAGTACCTTGTCCCAGAGAATCTCAGGGTCACCTTGGTTTCGCAGTCCTTGACTGGTTTGAATAAGGTTGAAAAATGGTACAAGACAAAGTATGCCGTTGAAGACATTCAGTCGGACTTGGTTGCCCCAGTCGGTGTACTGCATGACTTCCACTACCCTGAAGAAAACGCATTCATCCCATCAGACTTTACTGTGTTGTCACTGGGAACCGCAGTTGTCGCTCCATATGTGATCAGTGCTAGCAACAAAATGAATGTGTGGTTCAAGCAAGACCAAACGTTCAAGGTTCCAAAAGGAAGCATCAACATTGCTTTGCACCTCCCAAGCTCGAATAGCGATGTTTTGACTTCTGTTTTGACTAGTTTGAGCATTGAGCTTTTCAACGAGGAAATCAATGATGTCAACTACTATGCGCTGATGGTGGGAATGAGAGCTACGTTACAGACCTGGAGAGACGGATTCGTGATCAAAGTCTCAGGGTACAATGACAAGCTCGACACCTTGTTGCAACATGTGTTGTCTGAGTTGTTTGCTTTCAAGCCCTCCGCCTCAAGCTTCGAGTTCATCAAGTACAAGTTGCTCAACAGCTGGAAGAACTTTTTGTTCAGAGATCCATACCTGCAGATTGGTTTGCATATGGTGCACTTGATGAATGAGAAGCTCTACGACCAGGAAGACAAAATCAAGACCTTGGAAGGGGTGACTTTCGAGCAGCTCCAAAACCATTTCCATGAAACCATTTGGAAGCAGGGTGTTTTTGCCGAGGTGTTGGTGCATGGAAACTTTGATATTGCCAAAGCGAGATTCATCAAGAATACCATTAGCAACTCCATGAAACACGTGAAACCATGGATGGAGGAATACGACGAGAAATTCCATTTGGAAGGGTATGTTTTGGAGCCAAAGGAGACGGTCCGTTACGAGATTCAATTGAAGGATGAACAGAACATCAACTCGTGTGTTGAGTACTTTATCCAGATTGCGCCAAATGCTGATGACTTGAAATTGCGCGTGTTGACGGATTTGTTGTGCACGATTATTAAAGAACCGTGCTTTGACCAGTTGAGAACGAAAGAGCAATTGGGATACGTTGTGTTTTCAGGAATCCATTTGGGTAGAACCTCACTTGGGTTTAGGATTTTGGTCCAGTCAGAAAGAACCTGCGATTATTTGCAGTACCGTATTGAAGAGTTCTTGCGCAGTTTCGGCAACTTTGTGAACCACGAGTTGACAACAGAGGACTTTATCAAGTTCAAGCACGCATTGAAGAATATCAAGTTGACTAAATTGAAGCACTTGAGTGAGGAAACCGGTCGTCTTTGGTCGAGCATTGTGGACGGATACTACGACTTTGAAGGAAGAACCAAGCAAGTTGAAGTGTTGGAGAACGTCACGAAATCAGAATTCATCGACTTCTTCAGCCTGTACATTTCCAAGGACGACAAGACAGCCAAATTGATCACCTTCCTTAGGTCACAGAACCCAATTGAGTTTACCGAGTCAAAGAGATTGCAGGCTGCTATTACCAATTACTTGTACCATAACGGTGTTAACGTCGATCACGAGTATATCCAAGAGTTGGTCAAGTCGTACCAAGAGGACAAGAACTTGAGCAGGGTGCTCGACCAGTTGCACATCGAAATCAAGACTGGCGACAAGCAGGGGTTATTCCGCGAAGTATCCAAACGTTTGGACGCTCCTGTTCCTGACATTTATCCAGCGGGTGAGTTGGTTGTGACCCACGAACAGTTTAGAAGCAACCACAAATTGGGAGGTAAACCAAGACCAGTTAGTCCGTTGACTAAATTTTTGTATAATGACCAGTCACATTTGTAACGAGGGCGCTATAGAAGGTTATGTATGTATATTAGAAATTAGATGCTAGTTTATTTTATGATCTATCGATGTAAGTTTTGGTGGTGATGGGGGGAGGGGGTAGGTTTTTTATGGTTTTTGCGCCCACATTCGGATGAAAGTTTCTTGGGAACGCCGACGAACCCTATTCCGCTGTTACACAGAACAGTGCATCGGGCTGCACAAAGACAGAGGGCAAGATGCCAGACTATTTGAGAAGCCAAAGTTGTGATAAAGGTGTGGTTGGTAGAAACGAGGAGCTCCCCAGAGCTGCGGCCCCTTCATGATGTCCCGTCGGAGAGCATCATCAATGGGTATACAGCCTTACCCGTGGGTTGATACTCTCGGTGATTATGAGACAAGGACAGCGTTTGCGTTGGATGTTCCCCGCTTGCCATGTGGCGGACGCGTGTTTATCCACACCAGTGCCAGTGAAAGCGCAAGTGATAACGGAAAGAACCGGGACCCATTTATAGTTGTAGTTGTCTCACAACTTGAGTGAGATCTTCCCCTCCTTTCTCCTGATATCTCCGTGTTATGTAAGCGTCCCGCAGAAACTTACATAAGCAGTGAAAAATAAAAATAAAATAGAAAGAAGGAAAAAAAAGTTTTTGGTTTGATTCATCGGTAGCGAAAAAAAAGAAAGAAACAAATCCAATCCTATCTCAGCTATTGGAAATCACTAAATAAAACTCACTTTTTCTTCTTCAAGAACTTGTACATATCTTGGACACCCCCCTTCCAATTGCTAAGTCACTCCTTCCCAATACCATGTCCAATAAGATCCAATATCCGTATGTATCGAACTCCGTCTGAATAGCCGCACGCTTCTTTGCGAGTCCCCAAACCCACATACTAACAAATATTCATATCCAGATTCTGGTTCGGAGGAGCTTCAAGTATGGCCGCCTGTTTGGTGACACACCCTCTAGATTTGGCCAAGGTCAGACTACAAACTGCGTCGAAACCGGGCCAGTCGTTGTTTTCCATGATTTACCAGATCATCACCAAAGAAGGATTCTTCAAAATCTATTCCGGGCTAACGGCTTCGCTCTTGCGACAAGCAACATATTCAACCACGAGATTCGGGGTCTACGAGTTCTTGAAGGAGACCTACATAGAGAAAACCAACAACCACAAACCGGGATCTGCCATCTTGCTACCAATATCGATGGTCTCGGGGGCATTGGGTGGATTGGTAGGAAACCCTTCTGACGTTGTCAACATCCGCATGCAGAACGACTCCACGTTGCCAGTGGAGCAAAGAAAGAACTACAGGAATGCATTTGACGGTATATACAAAGTCATCAGGAACGAAGGACCAGCTTCGTTGTTCAGCGGGTTGAGTGCAAACTTGATCCGTGGTGTCTTGATGACTAGTTCGCAAGTTGTCAGTTATGATGTCGCCAAGAGCATGCTCGTTGACAAATTGCACTGGGACCCATCCACTCAGGGCACGCATTTCGCTGCTGCCTTCATTGCTGGTGGGGTTGCAACGACAGTCTGCTCTCCTGCGGATGTCGTCAAGACGAGACTCATGTCTGGTGGGTCCTCAGGCGAAAGTGGCCTGACTGTGTTGAAGAATGCATTGAAGAACGAAGGTGTTGGCTTCATGTTCAGAGGATGGTTGCCTTCATTCATCAGATTGGGACCTCACACAATTGTAACGTTCTTGGTTCTTGAGCAGTTGAGAAAGTTCTACAACAAGCATAGAGAAACTGAGCATTAGATATATATAATCATAGATAGACCTAATAGATAGACCGAATGTAATTATAGATATCTTTACCCCTGGGTATAGTTAGTCCATTGCCCTATACCCCATGATGTGACGATTCAAATGTATATATTAATCATCTTCTCCCCCCAAAAAAAAAAGTAAAAACACATCGTTGTATATATATATATGTAGGAATAGTTAGAGCTCTTTCTCTTCTTATATCATTAGACCTTAACTTCAATGTTGTCCAATTCAGCCTTTTCAAAAGCTTCCTTTTCGGCTTCCAAGATGTAAGGAATCAAGTAGTGGGTGTCTTCTTCTGGCTTGACACCCTTGCCGGCTGGCAACAAGTGGTGGGACAAAGCTAATTGATGGGCAGTAAGGATTCTGTAGTTTCTGGAGTAGCTCAAGTCATCTGGCAATCTCTTCAAGGCAGTTTGCATGACTGGGGTTTCTTCAAGAAGTAAATCGTTGAACTTCAAGCCCATTTCTCTGTATCCGGCATAGGCAACGAATTTCTGGGCGAGTGGGGTGACGATTTTGGACAAGGTTGGTCTTGACAAGATGAAGTTGGCAGCCTTGACAATAGAGGTGTACGATTGCATGGTTGGAATAGTAGTTGGCTGTTTGGGTAGAAGTGAAGCGTTATGTTCCGATTTTTGTAAGCGTGAAAAAGTGTGAGACTTGAAAAACAAAAATTAGCTTTCTGCTTGCGTTCATTGGATAGAAATCCACGACTTCCTAATTGGGAAGTAACGAGAAACGTCATCGTGTATGCGTTTAGTATACGTCTATATGCGTCTAGTAATCATACTCTGTTGACTTCTTGCCGGCAGTATTTGGCAACCCGACCTCGCCCAATATTTGCAAAGGACCAACTGACTTGACCATTTCAAATAGCTCTTCATTCTTACACAATAGCAAGCCTTGGAAACCGCACGAGTTGATGCCCATTTTCTCATCGTACTTGCCCTTGGATCGTGGCACCATGAGCATGTACTTTGTGGTCATGATAAAGTTGTACGAGATGTGGGTCTGGTCGTTCTCTCTCAACTCGGTCAACGTTCTTTGCAAAATATTGACGTACAATTCGGCCAACACACTTTCGTCTTCAACCGTGTTCGGTATCTGCACTGCAAAGTGTGCAAATGGCAAGTCCTTGTTCTGTGCTGGCACTTGCACGCCTCTTGGGTCTAAAACTTTGTCCAAGGTCTCAGCATACGGCTTGAACTCCGACCTAGGAGGCAATGTCATGAATTGTATATGCTTGTGAGGCTGGGAAGCGCCACTCTCGGGGCCGCTGTTATAGAATGCAAACCATTCCTCGTTGGACTCGGACTTTTGCTTATCCAAAGCAGCCAAGATGTTGTAAGTGGCAAACAACTCGTTAGGTGACAATGGGGTATCCTGGGACTTGAACTCTTTAGTTAGCAACATGAAATGCTTTGGAACTACGGGGAACTTGTTAAAGACAATCTTGAACTCTTCGCCGGCCCCATAGCTATCAACGACAGTCAATTCGGGTTCAGGCTTGGCAAAGGGGTTTTCGTCCTTGTTTCCGCTCTCTGGGCGGTGCATCAATGACTTCAACAAGGTCAATTGAACATCGACGGTGGTGTCGCCGACGGTTGCTTTTTCGATTTCGTTCACGGCAGAGTCGCCGTTGAAGAGAACGTGCTCGCCCTTGACAGCAGAGTCGTACTTGGAAGACAAGGATTGGTAGAAGTCGTCAGGTAAGGCGTAGCCAGATGAAGCCATTGTGGAGGGATGTTGCTCTGATGGGTGGAGAAAAGAATCTGGTGGAAGGTTTTTTGACATTTTTTTTTTTTCAACCATTGTCTGAGGGCATGGAACCGATCAGAAGCGAGATGTCGCGAAACAGTTTGAAAGGGTTGTCTAGGCGTTCGAGTGAGAGTGACGAACTCTATGATCATTCCCAAATGAGTAGGTTCTGTGATTAGGTGATAATGCGATGCCGTCGTAGTTGTTGTGACGAATTGTATTTGGTTTGATTGTGCACTACAATTACCGACGTCACGTGTGAATGCAAGATTGATCGAGTTGTTCATCCGCACAGTGTCTTTCATTGGTATTGAATCATTAAACAGCACGGGCTATCCAACAAGTTATAATCACTTTGTCTCTACTGCTGATCGACTGCCTTATCTTTCTCTTACTCAAGTCGGGCCTACGTCCTAGAGATCCCTGATCCCCGGGAGCGTGGGGTCCCCCTTTCCAGAGACCGAATCTGCCCTTGTGTTTAGGAGATTTGGGGTCCCCCTTTCTTGGGTTTCCCCCCCCCCCCCGGTCCCTGTTTCCTAGGGACCGTATCTCCCCCACCCTAGGGAAGACCGACTGGGCCATATATGGGCTGGCGCAGTCCGTGCGGGCATGTCCCGTCTTAGCTTAGGGACTTCACCGGGCCGCCCCAGTGACCCAGAGGGGGTGAGACCACAGGTGTGCAAACGGTCTGGTCAGGACCTCCACCCCGTCTCCCTATAACCCTACTTTCGGGACAGTCACCTTGTAGGTGGACTACCTCCGAAGTGGTACAAGGTAACGGTGACCAAACCGATACCTTGGAGAAGGACCTTCGCTAACCCGCACTGCCTTTGAGAATGTGGGTTACTTGCTAGGTTCAACGTAGTTGACATCTTTTTTGGAAGGTCCTTCTGTTGTATAACTTGTGTATATTAGACAAAGGCTGGGGATGTCTTGTTCTTGCTTGTTATTTTGTAAGCAACCATTGTATACTACCGCAATCAGAATATCAACAACTAACACGAAGGGAGTATGTAACACGTATAAGGAACTGGAATATCTCTTTGCGAGCTTGATACTGATACTGTTGCAAGATTCTGTTAGTAATTGCACCAGTAGAACTCTTGACTTGTTTGATACTCACAATTGAACCAATCAGACGGATAATAGATAATCTCAACTCTTGTAGTGATTTGTTATTGATAATTGCAACAAGAAGAAGAAAGAAAACAGTGTCAGTTTTGGTCCAAAAAAACTGTTGTGTTTTCAAACTTTTGCATTTTCTGTTTGTGTTGATTATTGTGTTATGGCAAATGTCGCTACCATATGAAATCCAGAAAACGTGATTTCCATTGGGTGTTTATATCTACACAGATCCTATATGAACAAGGACGAGTTCATTTACAATCGGTTCAAGCTTAGAAATTGTTAAACTGTTGATAACTATTTCATATCTTGGGGTTTTCTTCTTTAATATTTATGAATTTTGGAAAGAAATTTAAAGTAAAACGTAAGACAACCTCATAAGTGACGCTACCAAATGACGAACGTTAATGAAGATGAATAGCATAAGGAGTCACTATTCATTTGGTTCACAGTACATTCAGAACACTCAAAGAGACCGTAAAGAGTGTATGAAAGTAGTGGCAGAGAAATCGGAAGCCATGAGTGCGCTCAAGGCTGATCAAAGCTCCTTTCTATGTAAAATCTCGTCAAGAGAGGGGCTCAAAAAATCTATAAGCATTGTTCAATGTTGGAAAACAGAAGCTTCAAAGCATATAAAACCAATGGACAAATTGAATTGTTTGTGAAAATTCATTCCGTTGCTCGAATTGAGGAGAGTTGTATAAAGTCACGTGATAAATAGTTAAGAGATCAATATAGACTTCCTGACATCCCAATGATACACAACCGTTGTACAATTCTTCAAAGATTCAGCAGAAACTAACCAAGAGATGATATCTCTCGAGTAACAGAGGTGAGCTAGCAAAATGTCAAAATGGTACCGTTTATGGTTAAGCCACGCGGCCCTTCAAACTGATGCTCTACGGGTAAGTGTGTGATAGTGGGATCCTCACTCTGCCCAAGAGGCAAATCGGACTTTCTGCCCTATCTGAACAATTAGGAATGAGAACTTCCGCTGTTGGTTATGAATAACAGGGAAATACAACTGGTGCCTCAAAGGAATCGGAACCATTGGCCCACTGTCTGGAAGAAACGAGTTTGAAAGAAGGTTTCACAATAGTCCTACAGTTTACTTGGCTTCGCCGCGTAGATGATATACATATAGAAGCCTCGCAAATAGTGATGAAATACCCCCCCATAGCTCCGTTCGGAACGCCAGCGAGTCGTCGGATAATGGTGTTGCACAAGATCGGCGTTGTCTAGCCATTCCTCCATCTCACTTTACCAAACAAACTATTTGACCTCGCCATGGACCTGTGGTTTGCGAAGACGTTGAACAACCCAATTTTCCCTCCTGGGTTGCAAAGGCTCCGCGTGAGATACAACAAACACTTAGTTTCCAAGGAGGGCACAAACACCGAGCAGTTACTGCGCTTTTCTCTGATGGTCATGTTTGTATTTGGATTGCTTGACTATATCCCCACGCTTGTACCTGCCGTTAGGGTCCCGAGTGATAAGAAAACTTCGTGTATCACCCAGACAGGGGTCGATGATCCGACACGTGTCTCGTAAATGGCGGTCATGAAACTCGCAATAAAACGAGTGCCACTGTGCGCTTACGTAATCAGCAAATATCGAATCAATATAAATTCACCACTACCTGCCAGACTCTCTAGACCAGTATCTCCTAGCCCTAAACCAACCACAATGTTTTCCACTACGTTCAAGAAAAAGAGACTGAAACAGACCCTGGAGACCGACGCTAGTCCAACTCCAACTGATAACACCCAAACCGACCAAGATCACCCGCCACCCTACGAACCACTCGGGCCAGCAATCTTGACACCCAGCGCATCTGCCGCAGTATCTTCCCTGCTACTGATAAGCCGAGCAATAGATATCGAATGCCAATGCGTGTGGATTGCGTGGGAGGAGCTTCTCTTTGTGATCTGGAAGACGATATGCTTCATGGAAACCGATCTCAACACCTGGAAGTGGTTCAAGTTCCCCTGGTATCACGGCGCAGAGGAGATTGACAAGTTGATCGAGCCACAGGGATTCAAGATCTGGGGCGGACCACGGTACACTTCTGCGGTGTACAGACAACTTGAGTCAAAGACAGGGAGGGAGATCGCTAACCTTGAGTTCTTGATGACGCTGTCTGTCGGTGGTGTCGATTTTGTGTTCTGTTGCTGGAAGGTGAATAGGCATAGTGCTACTATTTACGGGATTTTGAATGAAGATATTGGCAAGTTTTGCGACTTTGCTAGTAATGGGTTCCAGGGGGAGTACAAAGGAACGGAAGGTTACTTTATTACCTGGGGGTTAGATAGGTACTTGGGGAATTGCAAGACCAAGACCACTTTGAAAGATTCAGAGAAGAAGCTGATTACTCCTGCTTCAAGAGCAAACTCCGAGAAGTTGACTATGTTTCGACTCACCAGTCACGTGCACGCTTCGCCAATGAACAAAGACTGTCACCAAATGACAGGGTGATCCTGTTCTACAAGTAGTTCTTTCACTAATTAATATATATATTTTCCTTCTTACCACAAAAAGTCGTCTTCCGTGATGTTTGATTTTTGGCACATTTGTCTAAAGATACTGTCTTCGACAGCAAACAACTTCTTAGGAGTATCAAATTCCTGGACTTGACCTTTATCCATAACCAAGACTCTTTCGTAATTCAAAACCGTCTTCAATCTATGAGCAATCGTCAAAATGGTACAGTTCTTGAACTCTGAAGCAACCAATTTTTGAATCTTTGCATCGGTTTCGTAATCAACACTCGATGTAGCTTCGTCCAAAATCAAGATCTTGGAGTCTCTCACTAATGCTCTGGCAAAAGCAATCAATTGTCTTTCACCAAGGGAGAAGTTTGATCCATCGTCCTCGACATTCTGGTCCAACTGGAACTTTTCATCCAAGCCTGACCTCTTCAAGGCATCCCATAATTTAGCGTCGGCGTGTTCGTTGAATGGGTCCAAGTTCTTTCTGATGGTGCCTTGGAACAAGACTGGGTCTTGTGGAATAATCGACAACTTCGATCTCAAATCGTACAACCCGATATCCGAGATATTCACCCCATCAATTTCAATTCTTCCCTTTTCCAATTCAGTCAAACGGTACAAGGCAGACATGATGGATGATTTACCAGCACCCGTTCTACCAACAATACCAACTTTCTCACCAGGATAAAAGTTGACTGACAATCCTTTCAAGACCAATGGCAAGTTTGGTCTGTATCTCAAGTAGACATCCTTGAATTGAATGTAACCAGATTGTGGCCACTCTTCAGCGATTTTGACCTCCGGCTTAAAGTATTCTTTTTCTTGTGGCAATTGGAAGGCATATTCATGGATTCTTTCCACCGAGTTCATTTCGTTTTCAACTTGTGTCATAGATCTGATGGTCAAGGATAAGATGCCAACCAACTGAAGAACATAGTTGATCAACAAACCCGTACTTGATGCACTGATTTCAAACTGACCAGTGATACACAAGAGACAAACAATCAAAGCAACGGCACAAGTAACAAAGTCCAAGTGAACACACAACCATCTTTGAGTAGCAATGGACAAGTAGTAAGCCTCATTCATCCTGTTCAAGTAGTAGTCGTTCTTCTTGATGAAGTCCTTCTCGGCACTAAAAGCCTTGATGGTGCTCATACCAGTCAAAGTCTCATTGAAGTTGTTGTAAACAAGTGATCTTTGAGTTGCTTCTAATCTTTTGATTTCTCTGGAAGAGCCTTGATAGAAGTTAGCCAAAAAGATAAAGGTAAAAGCCAAGAACGGCACGGCAATAGCAAACCAAGGCAAGTAGCATATACACAAGATCATGATACCAATCAACAAAGCCAATGGGAAAATAAACAATCTCATCTGTTCGCCAATTTCATTATCCAATGAATCAGTGTCCTTGGTGAATCTGTTCAAGATTCTGCCCAACGGAGTAGTATCCATAAAACTCATTGGAGCATGCATTATTTTGGCAACGGCTTTGACGTTCAAGATGTGTGCAGCATTGTTCTGAATGTATTCCAAAGTCATGAATTCCAAACCAGTGAAGATAACCGTCAAAATAGCAAACATGACGTAGATGCCGACGTAGAAGTGGTCAGAAATGTGCTTGAACTTTCTCTGAACCCAGAACGACAACCAAACGTTGGTGAAGATCTGGCAGAATGTTGCAATGATGATGATACCAAGCAACACTGGCAAGGCAAACTTGCCCAACTTCCCAGTACCCAACTCAAAGTATTTCTTGTAGACATCCCAGGAAATAGAATTGGTGGCTCTTTCTTCATCAGTGGTTGTTCTTCCAACAAGATCAGATGTTGAAGAGTGGACGGTGCTGGAAAATTGGACCTGTGGCTCATGTTGTTGTTGTTGGTCGTGAGCTTGGCTTGGTCTGCTCGTAGTGTTGCTAAGGTCTTCCAGCTCAGTGTTGAATTGAAGCAATCTTCTGAATCCTTTGTTTGAATCTTTCAACTGGGTGAGTGTACCAACATCGACAGTTCCATCTCCATTAAGATAAACGATTCTATTGGCTTTGTTGATGAGATTCAATTGATGGGTAGCAAGAATGATGGTTTTGTCATGCAACAACTTCAAAAGACATTCTTCAACGATATGCTTACCAACCTTGGCATCAACGGCAGAAAGAACGTCATCCAAGAGAATGATATCTTTGTTAGCATAGACAGCACGGGCCAAGTTGATTCTTGCTTTTTGACCACCACTCAAAGTGACACCACGTTCACCAATTTCTGTTCTGTCGCCAGCAGGCAACAACTTCATGTCGTCAATCAAAGCACAGGCGTGAATAACTTTGGCATAATGTTCAGCGTCAAATGGTTTACCGAAAACAATGTTCTCCTTGACGGTAGCGTTCTGGATCCATGGTTGTCCACATGACAACAAGGAACCATTGACTTTAACGTAACCAGAAGTACACTTCATTTGACCAGCAATGGCATTCAACAAGGATGACTTCCCGGAACCAATCTTACCAGTAACGATAACCAATTCGCCTCTGCCAACAGCAAAGTCGACGTTGTGCAACCCAGGGAAACCATCGGCGATAGTAGAACAATCAGACTCGGTATCGGAAACAATAACTTCCTTGCTTGACGTACGGTTCTTTTCTTTGACATCGGAGTCAGTGTCGTATTCATAAACAAAATGGGCTTTGGAGATTTGGATAACAGATGGTTGCAGTTGGTCGTTGAGGGTGTGGCCAAGGTAAAACTTGTCTTCATAGTCAAGCAAGCGTTCAACTGATTGTTCGCTGCAGTCTTCTGGCAACGTCAAGAAGGTGTTCAATCTTCTGAACCCAATCAAAGCATCGGCACCACTAGACAAAGCCAATGGCAACAACATGATGCTCTGAGCCAAGATGGCATACAACGAAAGTGACGAGAAGACCTCACCTGGACTCTTCATAGAATCAGTGGCCCACAAGGTGACGAAGGAAAGCATCGAACTCAAGACTGGTAAAGTGACAGCATAGGCGGTGATGAAGTTTCTCATGGCCTTGATGCTAAACAAGTACTTCATTTCCTGGTCTCTAACGCTGGTGATGGACATCTTGTAGGCAATCTCCCAAGCGTAGAACTTGATAATCTTCATGTTGTTCAACGCTTCTCTAATGAGAGAGACTCTTTGATCAGTGAAGGCAACAACCTTTTCACGGTTCTTGAACAAGATCTGGGTCAACAAGGTACACACAATCAAGGAGACAAAGAACAAACCAATACCAGTCAATGAAGGAACCCCTATATTGACCAATAAAATAGCAATGGCAATGATGACAGGGATTGGGAAACACAAAATCAATGGCTGGAATCCAATAGCCAAATCGATTCTACTCAAATCAGTAGCCATCAATGAAGTGATCTTACCAATGGTGAAACTGTTCTTGGATCTGTTGGATAACTTGAAGGACTTTTCTAAAAGAACTTTCGTCAAGAGACCTTTGGCTTGGGCACCAACAATCATGGCATTGTGGAAAAAGTGGTTCAACAATAACCCATTGATAAAGATCAAACACACAGCCAAGAATGTGAAACCAATACCTCTGTTGTAAGTGGTGTAAACTCCAAAGTATTTGTACTCCACAAAGTCAATCAACTGCCTCGTGACCAACGGGCACAATGAAATAATGACAAATGCAATACTCAAGCAGGCAGTTGCAAACATATACTGCCACTTGAATGTCAAGAACAAGGCGTATGGGATAACAAACTTGGGCCATTCAAAGTTAGACAAGTCATGGTTCTCCTGCAAGTGTTTCTTCTCAGCATGTCTCAACAATTTCTGCAAGTTGGAATCAAAAACTCTATGCATTTCCTGCACAGTCAACGAAGGGGTCAACCTGTACAAGTCGTCTGGGTGCAAGGTTCTCTTGTAACCCTTTTTCAACACTGGCCATAACCACCAAAATCCCAATCGCATGAGCGGGTTAGTCTTGTACCATGGGTATTCTTCTCTCTCTTCTTCACTTGGGATAGTGGGCACTCTTTTGGAAAACATCCACGAGAATAGTCTCTTCTCATTCTTCAATTGTGGCTGGTCTTCCAAAGAAGTGATGGACTCCTCGTATCTGGTACCCTTGACGTAGAGGGAGTTGTTGTATGATTTGGTGTGGTAGCTTTGTGTGTATGGGTTGTATTCGTTGTTGTAGGAGTGGTTCTCGCTGGTATATGAACGGGCTTCGTAGATATTGGAGTAGTTTTCTTGGTAGGTGGTATCCTGAAGGTCAAGAGTGTCAACTTCTGGCTGATATGAAGGTGGAGGCGGTGTTATCGCCGATAGTGGGGAGTGAAACTCATTGCTTTCGTTAGTGTGTCTGGTATTATAAGGATGTGGCATGTCTCTATGGGGGGTATTGCAAAACTAAAGGATATTAAAATAAAGGATGGGGCAAAAAGGAAACAAAACGAAAAATCTAGAATGAAAATACAACTGATAAAACTGGTTTATGGGTTGTGGTAGTAACGAACGAAATGAAAGATAACGAAGGGAAACGAATGAAGACGTTAAAAAAGGAAAAAACAAATCCGTGTTGGTGAACAGTAAAGTAGTCTTGCCAAGGTCAAAAAAACCAGAAAAAAAGGAAAGAAAAGAGGAACAAGGCTTTCGAAATGTATTTATATGGAACCTTTAGGGAATGTCATTGTTTTTGGGGGAGCAGGAGGAGGATGGAAAGTGTAAGATTATTGGTGTGCCAATTTCGCAGTAATCAAAAAGGAAAGATCCCTCACACGATCCAAGCCAAAAAGAAAAATTCTGCATCGGGGAATCAAACGAGAAACTTTTTACCCAATTGGGCAAACAATTATATTTGGACCGCACGGCCGTATTGTTAACTACGCTGCAACCATACAATGCACACCGCACGCCAGGTTCAAACTTGTTCTCAAATTAGTTGCCGGATTGGTGGAGACTCGGGCGGCAACAGTAATGCCTGCCCAGTGGTTAGTCAGCCCAGAAACGAGTCCCTGCGGGAAATCACCGAGTAGTTTGGGATGCCAGCTAGCAGTCGTACGACAGCAGCTGTTGAGAGGCTGTCGGGTAGATGCCCCCCCTTCGGGGGTTAAATGTAAACCCGAACTAACGTGTGTGACGTAGATGTCAATCAAGTCCCTCAAATGATCTCCGCCGGCCAATGTCGCACCCACGGGGGGAGGGGGTGGGGGGCTTACCATGGCTTTTTTTGGGTCCAAATGGAACAAAAAACAAATGATCTCTTTCAGTGGAAACCGTAAACGAACAGCCTGTGGAATTGAAGGTTAAAGTTTCGGGCCGCTGTGGGTGTGCTCCTCTTCCGTCCGTGCACTTTTCCCCACCCATCATCGAAACAATGGCCACAAGACGGCAAAAAAGAAAGACCGTCTTTGGATTCGTTAAAATACAAACTTTACTATCTAAGGTTCTGTGTGCAGGATTTAATTAGGTGGGGTGCAATGATTTCCTAATCGGGGCATTTGACCAAGAATTCCATCCTGCAACCGCTCATTCCCGCAAGGCACAGCCATAAGTTTAATGCACATCCCAAGAACACACTAAAACAATGAGATGGATTGTGCTGAGGAGCAAAGCAAGTAATTTACACACCTACCCATCCAGTCATGAAATCCCGATTTTAGATTGCCAGGCTCTAACCTCTGCGTCCTGCATTGTGCTGGAAGGCGATGATTGTGATTGGCTGGAAACATTGTTTGCTCCTCCGAAAGCTCACTGTGGTGGAAGTCGATGCCCCACCTCGTTCTGTTATCTATGAAACTGGCGTGTATTTATACTAGTCCATGGTGTTCTATTTACAGTATTGTCTATCATGTAGGAAGTATAGCGTCACCAACGCTTCACGTGATACGTGCAGCAGCAGCAGCCACTGCTTCCTTCGGTTCCTCTTTTGCTGCTTCACTTTCAGCCGTCTCTTCTTTTGTGTGCACTTTTTCGGCAATTCCTCTTTGCCCTTGTTTTGTATTCTTCACACTCGTCTTGGCTGCAGGCACAACATCCACATTGATCGCTCCAAACACCTCACGTACAGCTTCCTTCAACTCCTGTAGCACTTTCTTCCCGTCTTTTTGAGGTTTCAAGTGGTCCAATTTCTTGAAAGCTTTCGATAATGCCAAATCATCACCCGTCAAGTTATCCGCATTCTTTAACGCGTTTTTCAAGTAGTTCATGGAAGTTTCAAGACAATGTGGGTATTCTGTTGTGTCATCCTTTGCGTTAATGAGCACCTGCGGTTTGAAATACTTTATGCACCCCTTGACGAGTAATTTGTGGACACGAATTGTTTCACTCCTGGAAAAGTCGCTCCACGTGTAACTATACACCTTCTTGAGAAGTTGGTTTAGCTTGGCATAGTGCTCACTTGATGGACGTTTCCAATTGGTATATTTCAAAGTCTTGTCCATGGCTACTTTGTTCAACACAGACAAGTTCTTTGTAAGATCTTCCAATTGCACGAAAGATATAGTCGACAAGCCCCTGTCCTTGTGGGCAGCCTCATTGTACACGCTGTAGTAGTCGATGTCTCTGTCCAACACTTGCCATATACGTTGTATGGTGTTGGAACTTGGGGTTACCTTGGCGGTCGGGTTGAACTTGCTAGTAACCGACAACGCAAAGACTTCCAAAAGGGCACTAGTTTGTGTCAAACCCTTTCTAGGTCTCGTGGTGTCTTCTAAGGTCTTGGTGACAAGCATATCGAGGGTGACCTCATCAACGATTGAAGTAACCACTTCATACTTTCTTTCAGAAGCCTTGATCTCCTTGCCTTCTAGTACTCCTGCGGCAACGTTCTTGCTGTTTTTCACAACATCAAAGTCCACTCGTAAACCACCCCATCTAATCATGGAGTACCAGTACGCAACAATGAATTCATTCCACTTACCCATGTTGACCAAACAGTCAAAAAGTTGTGCCAACAAGTACTTGCTCACAGAGTGTTCCGGAGTTGGCTGGGCCGGATCTGTTTTTCGGGTAAAGTCAATCAATGGAACCAGCTCCTTCGAGAAACGGGTCTTGACAGGACGTATCACTTCTGGGTTAAAGTCTGCAATATCTAGTTCAGCAATAACTTTGGTGGGGTCCAATCCTTCCAAGCCCTGCACGTACCTAAATCTGGACACTGCTCTTCCAGGGTTGCGTACAGCCTGTTGGTAACGTTTATCGGTCTCCGTTTTGCATTCCTCACTGGGAAGATCCACCCGAGTTCCTAGTACTTTCTTAACAGCCGCCAAGATGTCTTCGATATCCGGAGACACGCTTCTCAATATCGACAACGCCGCTTGATTGTATAGATAGTGAGAACCCAGATGAGAAGTAACACCGGTGCCTGAGCTGTTGTTGCACAATGAATTAAGGAAGGTACTGATTAATGGCATATCGATCTCTATCTTTCTGGCATTCCACAACTTGATTACCTCGCGATCTTGGATTATATCACCGGTTGGGTTTGGTGGGAGAGCAGACGCCTTGACTTTTCTCATGACAATATCATACATCTTTATTCTGCCAGCCTCTAGGTCCATTAACGCCAACATACGTTCATTCTTACTCACTTTCTTGTCCCTCAAAATGACGCTTTTCTCAACGTCAAAGTATCTTTGGATACCATACAAAAGCACGGTGAAAGTCCGCGAGTCTGCCCGTATTGCCTTTGTCCCCTTTTGTTTATCTGCTTGTAACTCATCAAAAAACTTCCATGCAAGCGCTTGTCTGTCCTTAAAATCTTTCACTAGCACCCCCAAGCAAGCGTTAAATCCTTCCGTTGGGATTGGTTTCTCCTCCTTTGCCATATCCTTTTTCCACTTGTCAAAGATCTTCATAGCTTCAAAGACGTGCGCTCTGTTCGGGTACCCCCAGCGAAGGTTAGAGGCGATGCCATGGAATAGGGTAATGTAAGTGTAATCGTCACTGGGGATCCCTGATTTCCTCCTTTTAGTGAACATCTGTAGGGCTTCGTCTACTTTCCCGTGTTTCAACAACCACTGCATGATCAAGTTCATCCCAATAACGGCACTGTCTTTGGCTGCGATACGGCACAAGTACAATGCCCTTTCAGTGTCTCCATCAACACGCAATAGCTCGTTAACGTTGTAGGCAATGTAATGCGAGTTTGATAGATGTGCTCCGTTGGTGCCTAGCAAAGACAAGGCCAAGTTCCTATCGATTTGCCTACCTGTGGCGGCCTTGATTCGTAGCAAGTTGTCAAATATCATTCTTGCCTTGGGCAGCAGGTATTTGAGATCAAATGGTGCCAAAGTGTGGATATTCAAGGGCTGATTCTCAGCGTTGACAAAGGCAACGGCATCGTATTTATCTTTCAACAGCTTTAGGGCCTTATTCAACAGATAGGCATTGCCTGATAGACTTTCAAATTTTTTGTTCTTTCTGGGATGATCTGAATAGACGTCATCGTTAACAACGGCTTCGAATAGTTTCTCTTTTATCTTTTTGCTCTTATGTTTCGATACCGCTGCTAGTAGGGGGCTTTGCAGAAACGTTCGCCTTGTGGTAAAAGGTTGTCGCATACACTTTACTGCTCTTAACATCGTGTTGTATGGGTGTGATGATAAAGCCAAACTCGTAGGGGCCATCTCTCGATTTTGAGCGGCAGAAAATTTTTGAGGTTTCCTGCGTTTTTTTGAATTTTTGGTGCGAGGTTGAGAGAAGAGCTCGGTTGTATTTGTCGCCTTGGACTTGCTACCACCACCACGACCAAATGGACAACACAGATCTGACACAACAGAGTAATGAGGCATTTCAGAGGATGCAGTGGATATCTGCTAAGGATAAAATCAATAGATTGATTGGACAACTTAGCAAAACAAATGTCAAGGAAACAGTGATACTGTTGTTTCAAATCAACATCATGCGGTACCGTGGATTGCTAGTACGACGAATAATGAAACAACAATTGTCCCGCCCCAACCAGTCTGCGCTACTTGCTAGTTTAATAAGTATTATAAATTCCAAGATACCTGAATGTGGCGAGTTATTAGTCAAAAGAGTGATACTACAGTTCAAAAAGAACTTCACAACCACCAACAACGAACGCAAGGTAAAGTCGTCCCTTGGATTCTTGTGCCAGTTAGCGAACCAACAAATTGCCAGCGAGATTGTTCTTCTTCAGGTTTTGCAAATCCTATTAGAGAAAGTGAATAATGATAACGTTGAATTGTCGCTTGACATCGTCAATACTTCAGGAGCGTACTTATTCCGGAACTCGACGAATGCGTTGGTTATGGTTTTGAATAGATTGAGGGATTTGCTACAGGAAGACACGTCATTGAGCCAGAGGAATAGGAAGGCGATAGAGCATGTCTTAAAGCTAGGAAGGTCTGATTTCAAAGGCGTGCTGGTGGTGGATAGAGAGTTGGATCTTGTGGAAGATGAAGACAGAGAAGAGCCGCACGTTATTGGATTAGACGACGAGGACTTGGTGTCCGAAGACTACCTCAGTGTGTTCCATGTGGACGAGGACTATCTTGAAAACGAAAAGGAGTACCAGGAGCTACAGGAGGATGTTTTGGGTGACAACAAAGGCAACGAGACGGCACAGGTTGTCGAGATCCCGCAGGAAGAGAAAGTTACGGATTTGGGTAAGTCGGATTTACTACAGTATCAGAAGACAGTCTACTTGACAATAATGTCGTCAATGTCCTCAGACGAAGCGGTGCACAAGCTACTAAAGTTGAACTTTGGCAAATCCAAGGAAGATAGATCGTACAACACTGAAACGTTAGCAGATATGGTCATAAAATGCTGCTCACAAGAAAAGACATACTCCAAGTACTACGGTGTCATTGGCGAAAAGCTAATACTCAAGAACCACTACTGGCACGACACCTTCGTCAGCTTGTTCAAACACTACTATGATATCATTGAAAACTTTGAGACAAACTCGTTGAGAAATCTAGGCAAGTTTTTCGGTCACTTGCTAGCCTCTGACCGGTTTGCCTTGGATAAAGCGTTGAATGCGATCAAACTAACAGAATCAGACACCAACCCAGCCAAGCGGATCTTGCTCAAGTTCATATTCCAAGAAATGATTGAGGAGTTGGGGGTCAATGAAGTCAAAGAACGATTGATAAACGATAAGTACGTCAAGCCTTTCATAAACGGGATATTCCCTGTGACGAACCCAACATGGAAGGACGCCGACGACTTGAGGTTCTCCATCAACTTTTTCACAGCCATTGGGTTGGGGGTGTTGACGGAAGAAATGAGGGACGTGTTGGATAATTTGCCCGAAGAACGTGGAAGGAGTCGATCCAGGAGCTACTCGAGAAGTGGGAGTAGTGGGTGCCGAAGTTATTCTCGAAGCTATTCCCGGAGTCGTTCAGGAAGCTATTCTCGAAGCCGTTCGAGATCAAGGAGCTATTCCAGAAGTGCTAGTCCACGGGGTCGTCTGGAATTTAGGAGTCGCCAGGACAATGAGTCGCGAACACCTTCACGTGAGAACTTGAAAAGAAAACGGAGCTCATCAAGCGATGACGACAACCCCAAGCTTAAAACCATCCTTGATGGGTTGAATTAGCGCGTATAAATAATATCACCTGTTGTTGCCCAAAACGGGGTTTGCATAGCCAAGATGTAGAACATCGTGATCTCTCCCACCTTTTTTTTTATGAGAGGGAGTCTAGCACCAAATCCCGCAGTATTTATAGTGAGACGTAGTCCAGCAGGTATCCCACATTTCGCTATTATCGGAGATTTTTCACCTGCAAATGACACAAAACAGCCGCGGCAGAGTTGCTGCAGGAGTCATCTCATTTTTCTGTTTATTCTTATTTGTTTCTTCTATACGTGATCACGTGCACTTAGGAAGAATCCGGAACACTTTTTTCCATCGCTGGGGCAACAAGAGATTCCTCTGGTGAGCGTTGGCCCTTGCACATGAGCCAATAAGGTTAAAAGACATCTCTCTGCCTCTAACCTTAGCAAACCACGCCTCCTCTCATTGCGCAATGGCTCCCCCCCAACCAGCACCAGTGAGCGCAGAGAAGCAGAAGAAAAGCCCTCGGATGATGGTAAATTTGCCTCCCCCAGTGTTTGTGATCTGCACGAGCCCATACCCACGCACTGTTTTTTTCTTTTAGTGCATATTTTGCTTTTGAGCCATTTTGCAGATTCCAGCCAATGAAATTTGCCCAGTTTGAAATAGGCAGAATAAAATTTGATCGTCACCGGAAACTTTGGGTGCCTAAGACAGGTTCTCAAGCGCTGAGGAAAAAACTTTGGATATAAATTACTTTTAATTCCCGTTGAAAAATTTTCTGCCACATTCTAATTTCTCTTCTTTCTTCCTGTTTCTTGCTTCCCACCCTACAACACAAGTCAATTTCCCTATACAATCCACAATGCCAGCCCCATACGAAAAAGGTTCTGAAAAGAAAGGTGCCACTTTGTTCAAAACTAGATGTTTGCAATGTCACACCGTCGAAAAGGGCGGTCCACACAAGGTTGGTCCAAACTTGCACGGTGTCTTTGGCAGAAAGTCCGGTTTAGCTGAAGGTTACTCCTACACCGACGCCAACAAGAAGAAGGGTGTCGAATGGTCTGAACAAACCATGAGTGATTACTTGGAAAACCCAAAGAAGTACATCCCAGGTACCAAGATGGCCTTTGGTGGTTTGAAGAAACCAAAGGACAGAAACGACTTGGTCACCTACTTGAAGAAAGCTACTGCTTAAGCAGACTGAACGTTGATGAAATTTTGAAACGAAATGCTGAATGATAATAGAAGTGTTTTTCTTAAAAGATTTTAATTTTTTGATAGATATCAAAAAGACAATTGATTGCTATAGAAAGGAAACATAAACCTGGGTTTCTCAATGATTGTCTAGCTGTTGACCTCACCATCCATATTATTTTTTTACTATTAATATCTTTTATATATTCTTTTTACTGTATATATATTCTTTTATTCTTATTTATATCCATTGCTTGTTTTTTCTGTGATTCAAGAGTCTGTAGAATTTTGCTTGCTTTGCTGTGCTCTCAGGTTGATTGTTATTGTTAAGGTCAGTTCGGGAGGCTGTTGTTACCAGAAACGCTACTGGCTGGATTTTTGACTCTCGCACGACTATGGCTGCTCACGCGTCAACCGCAGGGAAGGCGATCAACAGAGCGACCACGAAGGAGAAGAAAAATTTTCGGCTTCGATTGCTTCGATCTGGTTCTACCACCCACACCCACCACGAAATGAATAACGACCCAAAGTTCCAGGTGCAAGTCGATCCGAACGAAGACACCGAGTGGAATGATATATTGAGGCTGCACGGGATCATCCCTGAGAAACCGCCTTCCCCCACCGCTGAATTGGAAGCGGCATTGGAGGAGGCAATCGTGAAACAGCACGACAACAGGTTGGAGAACAAAGACTTAGACGAATTGGACGAGCTTGAAGATGAAGAGGATGAAGAGTTTTTGAACCATTATAAGCAGAAACGGTTGGCCGAGTTGAAAAAAATCTCCGAGAAGAAAACGTACGGCCACGTTTTGCCAGTCAGCAAGAAGGAATATGAGGAGGAAGTCACCAAGGCATCTAATGAAACATTTGTGTTGGTGCATTTGTCGTTGCAATCCAGTTTACAGAGTAGGCTATTGGGATCTATACTAAGTACTATAGCAGCCAAGTTCCCGGAATTGAAAGTCTGCGACATCCCAGCCCAGAGATGCATTGAGAACTACCCTGAGTCCAACTGCCCGACGTTGATCATCTACCATAAGGGAAATGTTGTCAAGCAGTACATCACATTGACCGAATTGGGTGGTAATGCAACCACACTCAAAGACATCGAGCAAGTCTTGGTGGACATGGGGGCGGTAAATTTCAACGACAAGAGGTTGATTGTGAACAACGAAGATGAGGATGAGGACTTGAAGGAAGCTAGGGCGTTGAGGTTTGCAAAGAAGTCCATCCGTAATGACAAGAGCAACCTCCTGGACGACGAAGACGACGACGATGATGACTTTTACGATTAGCGAATGAGAGAGCCTTTCATTGTTCTAGGTTTTTTTTTGTTATTGCACGTGTAATAGACGACGGGGAGAGATTTCTTTGTTTACCTTTTGAGGTTTGGCAACACTTGACACTCCTTGAATTTTTGCTTTACATACAGTCTTTTTACTTTTTCTTCATACCAAACGCACATTAAATTATGTACCTCTGCGACAAAATTGTTTGTACCGCGCTGTAAGAAATGTTCATACA
>JAJMBE010000111.1:0-41935 GCA_030565125.1 Candida pseudoviswanathii
GCATCCCAAAGGTGGCTGATGAATATGAAAGACCCCATTTCCGGTGTGATGTCATCAAATATGATGTTCTCCGTGAATGAAGGTACCGGAGATGGAATTCTACAATTCCTTCTAATTACATCACCCGAGTGGCATGCCAACGGCGACTGAGAGAATCAAGTTCAGGCTGTGCAAAAATTAGACGTCTCGGGCAACATCTCCAAGTACACTGTTTTTACTTTCTCTTCATACCAAATGGACAAAAGTTTTAGGCGCGCTAAAGGGAAGAATGCCTAACAACGTGACCGGACAATTGTGTCGCCCTAGTATGTAACAATTGTAAAAATAGTGTACGTGCAGTGTAAGATCTACCAGAAAGTCGTTCTAACAGTTACATACGAAGGGTACCGACTGACGTCATCATTGGACACACTGCCAATTGTGTCAGTGTTACGTGTATTTATCAGAAAGAGTTTGATGTACAGATAGCTGATTGCAAGCTTCTTCCTCTTTCACCTGTTGAACTTTCCTGGAGAACCCTACCAAAACAAAAAATCCTAAATACAATGGACCTAACAGATTATCTTTCTAACGAATTTCCTTCTCTGATTACGAACAATTATGTCACTAACCAAACGAATAGGGTCGATGGAACAGTTGTGAGCCAGGACTAGTGAGTGCTCTATCTTAGCTTGTAAGCACTTGTGGGGATACTAGTAGGTACTAAAAAACCACTACGTTCATTCTGAAAGTACTTTTGTAAGCCTAAAGCTACACGATTGTTTATTCCTACAGTTGGGTGGCTTTCCCTTCAGTTTTGCAACTGAGAATCTTTCCAGCTTATCCTTCTGCGCCAAAAGTCTCAGTGCAGGAACAAGTGAAAAAAAAACTTAAAGCACTGATTTTTACTACCCACAGCTAACTCGACAACATCACAACCCATGGCACCTACTTGGCAACTACCTAAACTTCTTAGGATTTCGAAGAGGTACTCTTCCAATGTCTTGCCCAAAGTTGTTCCCCAAAACATCAGAAACATCGGGATCATTGCACACATTGATGCCGGGAAGACAACGACCACGGAAAGAATGATCTTCAATGCCGGTATGATTAACAGGGCAGGAAATATCGACGATGGGGACACCGTGACTGACTACCTACCATCAGAGAGAGATAGGGGAATCACTATTCAACTGGCGGCAATTACACTTCCGTGGTGGAAGCACAGGATCAATCTTCTTGACACACCGGGCCACGCAGACTTTACATTCGAAGTCATCAGGTCGTTGAGAGTGTTGGATGGGGCCGTTACCATCCTAGATGCCGTTGCTGGCGTCGAGGCTCAAACTGAAAAAGTGTGGAAGCAAGCATCCAACTTAAACATCCCAAGTATAATCTACGTCAACAAAATGGATCGTCCTGGAGCTGGATTTAGTAGAGCTGTTAAGGAAGTGGTTCAAAAATTAGAAACTCGTGTGGTTCTTTGCAACATGCCTTATTTTGAACATTCAAGTTCTGATATAGTGTTCAGGGGTGTCATTGACGTCTTGGAGAAGAGTTTATTGACGTGGAAGGAAGGCGACGATACTGGCAAGGCGGTCACTGCCACCAAGATAGATGAGTCGAACCCTGAATTGTTTGAAATGCTAAAGAAAGCGAGAGAATCAATGATTGAGACACTTGGTGAGTATGACGAGAGAGTTATTGAGTCCTTGATAGAGCACGACGAAGACTACATGGCAGTACCGTCATCTGTGTTGGACGAGGTTATCAGAAAAGCCACCATCGAACGCTATTTGACCCCAGTGTTCTGTGGATCTTCATTCAGGAACTATGGTGTGCATCCGTTAATGGATGGCATTGTGAAGTATTTGCCATCACCACTTGAAACTGATCCACCGGTTGTTGCAAGTAAGGGCAAACCAGTACCAGCTGCATTGGACAAGACCAATGGCTTAATCGTCAATGGCCAGAAAAAGACGACCCTTGCCTTGGTTTTTAAGGTCATGACGCTTAATAATCGCCCAATGACCTTTGTTAGGGTTTACTGTGGCAAGCTCACAAAGAATTCCCATCTCTTTAATACTAGAACAGGTAAAAGGTTGAACCTTAAGAGTATTCAGATTATGAACGGTGACATCCCGCAGGATGTTAAGGATGTTGGATTTGGTAATATTTGTGTTATTCCGGGGTTTGAAACCGAGTTGCGAACTGGCGACACGTTATCCAGCAGCGAGGTAGCAGCTTACACGCTATTGCCGATTGATATTCCTCCACCATTGTTCAACTCGGCCATCGAGCCAAGAACAGCCGGTGATGAAAAACACATGCTTCAGTGTGTCGATAAACTCATCAGAGAGGATCCATCATTGACAGTTCACTACGACGAAGAAATGGGCCAGATCATTTTAGGTGGTATGGGAGAATTGCACTTGGAGATTGCTCGTGACCGAATGATCAATGATATGAAAGCCAGAGTCAATTTCAAAGACGTGGTTGTGTCTTACAAGGAATGTTTTGGTGGCAAGAAGGAAAGGGAGGAAGAAACCGTCAAAGAAGAGCAAAGGATTTCGTTGACAATATCTTACCTTGAGAATGCTAAGGATTTCGTTGATCAAGATGGTGCTAGAATACTTGAGGAGGATAACAATGTAGTGTTATTACCACGATCTGCTGCATCCGACGAAGTCAGAGAAGCCATAGATGAAGGACGATGGAAATGTGAAAACACTATTGAAGAATTGGAACAAAGTATCATAAATGGTATCAGAACCTGTCTTCTGATGGGAGGTCCTTTGTTTTCGTTCCCAATCCACTCGACGCTAATCACGGTCAACGAATGGAGTGCTGCCGTTACACAGAGCGCAAAGCAGGACGCAAGGTTGATGTATGCGACTATAGAAACAATGAGGGTATTGAAGAAAAACGCCGAAGAGTTTGCAGTCGTCGAACCGATTATGATGACCAAAGTGTACGTTAGTTCGAACGACTTGGGTGAAGTATCGCATGACTTAGCAAACAGGTGCAGTGCAGTGATTCTTGAAGTCCAAGACCAGTCTATCGAAAACTTAGAAACCGCTGCATGGGCCAAGAGCGAAGCGGAGAGAATCTACCTTCCTCCAGATTACACCAATACAAAGACAAACAGTGGTAGTGAGGACATTGCCAATAAAAAGTTGATTGTTGCTGAAACCCCATTGAGAGAGATGATTGGGTACTTGTCTAAACTTAGATCGATAACCCAAGGCAGAGCCACATTTGACATGTCATTCCTAGAGATGAGAAGGGCCCCCGCCTCCAGAAATGAGATTATCGGCAGTGAGTTCAAGTTCTAGGGTGGGTGGTTTCTATGTTTGTAAGTAGGTAAGCGGGTTTCCTGTATATAGAGCCAGACAATAAAATTCCGCACCACCAGAAAAAAAAAACAAAAAACGTTTGAAGATTTTTGTCTCTCACTTTCACGAGGCAAAAACACCACAAGAACAAAAACAACAGTGAAGGGAAAGGAAAAAAAAACATAAGACAGAGAACAGAATACTGGGAATCCTATCAGCAGCTACTACCACGATAAGACATCGGCCATGGACTTTACAGACAGAGCACCGCTATCTTTGGATAGAGACAGGGTCACATGCATCCTTTTGATCAACACGCATCTAATCAAAAAGTGCTGTAACATCCACAACACCATGCTCAATAACCCACAATTCATGCAACAAATAGCACCCGAAAACAGAGTCATGCTAACCAACACGTATAATCACTACATAAGAAGACTCCAGTGCAACTTGGCTACCTTGAACTACATCTACGAGAAGTACCACTCACCACAGCCACTGCAACTCAGCACTAAAGCCATCTTCCCCATTATTTTGTCTGCTCCTCAAGACATGCCAGAGTTGAACCAATTATACGCAAAGCTTCAAGAATTATACCCCGAAGGGGTCCAATACTTCAAGATGAAGTTCGAAGAGAGCAGAAAACAACAAGCTTTCCAGCAGCAACAACAGCTACAACAACAACAACAGCAACAGCAACAGTCGATGCACGCACCCCAACGACAACAACAACCCCAACAAGTGCCCCCACCACATCCTCCGCAACAAGTGCCCCCACCACATCCTCCGCAACAAGTTCTCCAACAACAACAACAGCAACAACAACAACAGCTGTCACCTCAGGCTATTCCTCAAATGATTCCTCAACAGCAACAAGCTCCTCCTTCACAACCCGAGCAGCAGGTACCACCTCAGCAACAAGCACCACCACAACAACAACAAGTTCCTCAACCACCATCCATGCAACAACAACAGCAGCAGCAGCAGCAACAACAACAGCCATTCGATGATATACTTTTGACTGACGGCTTCAACCCCTCCAACGACTCAATGCCAAGCTCAACTGGACCAAACGATTTCAACCCTAACTACAACAACAACAGCATGAACTCGTTCCAGATGTCTACCCTTTCACCGCAACAAATTTTACAACAAGCAAACGCAAGCGAACCTGCTTCTTCATTGGCTCAGGATTTCTTATTCTAAAATCATTTTTTATTGTCATTACTATTATTATTGTTAATATTACTCGATCATTAATTTAAATTATACATTGTATTATATAGTCACTTCTAAAAGGAAGAAAGAAAAGAAAAGAAAATCATAAAATTGCACCAATATATACCCATATTCTCTTTGTCTCGTTAGCTCTGATCCATAAAGTCTTGGAACTCGTGGTTGATCAAATGCGAATAGCCCGAGCTCACACCCGAGTTCAAATCAGGAGTAGCGATGTTGAACATGAACCCTTCATCTAGCGGTTCTTTGTCAATTGCAATCGCGTCCTTCTCAGCGGAGTGCACATTCAACCACCCTGCCTCATTCGTGATGTCGTTCCATAATTGTTGCTCTGCGTCCAAGTAAGTCAAACCTTCGATACCCGTTAAATCTTGGTTTGCGTAGACATCTCCCGTGGTCTTCTCTCTGGTGTCGCCACCTGCGCTATTTGGAAGATTAGAAAATTGCAAGACATCGAGCTCGCTTGGCTTCATGGATGGTGGATTCAAAAATGGCTCAACTTTTGCTCCTGCAGAGCTGCCAGGCGATGGTGATCGGTTTTCATCATCGTGCTTGTCCAACAACTCAGCCATGACGCCATTGAAATCGAGAACATTGATGAGCTTCAACAATTGTGCTCGCCTCAACGCAGCAGGATAGTTGCCCAATCTTTTCATCTTTGTGAAAAGGACCAACGCGTGGTCAAGATGGTCTTTGGTTGCTTCATGAACCCCAAACGATGCATTGAACAAGATTAATGTGGACGCCGAAGTAAACAAATACTCTCTATCCATCCACCCAAATAATGCCACCATGTTGTCCGGCACCAAGGACCAGATACTTTTGATTGTGTTTATTGACGCTTGGAATGACGCATTAAGCAAGGTCAAGACATTCTTTGAGTACTTGGTCAAGTCAATATACTTGTTAATCGTGTTCTTGATCCTGATCTCCCTTAACTTCTGCGCTGCAAAGTGGAACAATAATGGACGCACCGCAAGATTGATACCTTGGAAATACTCAGTCATTAAATTTGTAACCAATCTTGATATTTTAGGATTCTCGGAAGAATAGTCAACTTCAAGGTACTTGGGCAATGACGCCTTCCACGACATTAATCTTTGCACCAAATCAGTAACCACGGGTAAAATGTTAAATGACGGTTGTTTTGTGTACAATGATGACAAAATAACAGCATTAATCTGGGTGATTGTCACACAATTGTTGATATAGTCTGCCGGTGGGAAAATGTAATAACCCCTCACGTCGCTTTCATCTCTTGGGAAATCGGTTAAATCAATCTTGAAATCCACCGGTAGCTCGGTGGAGACGGAATCGTCAGCAAAACTCAAAGGTAAGCCGGCTTTGGAAGAAAGCATTCTCTCGTACATGTAAACAGTCCACCAAATTCTTCTTCGATGTTCCAACTCAAAACGGTTGAGATTCTCCTTGTCGGCGTCCACGTGCCATCCCAAGATCAAGGCTGCCCTCAAAGCTAACCCAAAGTAGAAGTATGAGGCTATCGTACAATCAGCAACTTGCAAATAGAACGCATATAGAAGCATAACTTCTATACCCCCATCCTTGGTGATATTGTCCACTGCACCGGAAGCAAACAACCCGGTGAACAACTCTGAAGCTTGGTAAAAGAATGCTGACCCTGGCAAAGCGTGCTTTTCATGCTTCTCCTTTCCTACTCTTTTCATGTTCTCTAGTTTCTGTCTTTTGGCGTGTGTGCTTGACTCCGTTCCCAAATACATTTCACCAATAGCAAATATAAGCAAGACTTTACAGAACCAAATGGTCTCCAAAATCGTCTCATCATCGGTATCCTTCTTGATGGTATTTTCATCTTGGTCTGGATTGTTAGGTGGAGGCGAGTTACGGTTCAATATTCGCTTGTTCTCGGTGGATTTGCCGGAATATAGGTTCATCAAAAATCGTTTCACTAGACCCTCGTTGAAGAAATAAAAGCACCCATCATTGTAGTTGATGAACGTGTCCACCAACAACATGGCGTATGAGTATGACGGTAACTCAAAGTTGATAGATAAGCCGGGCCTTGTCTTGGTTTTCGATAAAGTAATCTTGTATGCATTTCCTTCTTTCTCTAGGATCTTTGTTTCACGCTTGCCTGGATGATGATGTTGTTGCTGCTGCTGCTGTGGCTCTTGTCTTGGAGAAAGAGTTGCCGGTAGTAGTTGTGCTTGGTGGTCGCTGCCCGGCGATGGAGCAGGTGTGGTAGAAGTACTGGAACTCGTTAGCAAGGAACTTGAAACAAAAGATGGCACCATGTTCTGAATTTCTAGTCCAAACAAAGTCATCGATGATGACCCCACATAAACTTTCTCGCCTGTTCGGGATTGGATTAGTCTTCCGTATTTATCCAAAGACGGACTTATAACTTCTGCTGAAGACGATAGCCCCGTGCCTGACAATGAGGTGTTGAGCGTGTGCGCTGGCGGCACGGCTGATGACGATGCAGTGGTAGTACTTGGTGCTGCTGATGTTAGTGAGCCCGCAGGTTGGGCAGCAGTTGCTTGCGTAAACTGCAGCTTGGCAGACGCAAGAACCTCTTGTCCCTTCTTTAGCTCATTCTCCTTTAGGTTGTTTCTTAGTGTTGCATTGTCTTTTTTCAATCGGGCAATCTCGTCATGCAATTTTGAAAGATACTTCATGGAGACCACAATTTTTTTATCTGCCTCCACATATTCACACTTTGCCTTGGCCAATTGGCATTTCTTGCACGGGTCGCCACCAGGGCATCGGATGTGACGTGTACGACACCGTATACATGCCAAAGAGGCTCTCTTTTGACGGGGGTTCAAATTCGGTTTCCCCGAGTTCGGGAGTGTTGATGACGCAGAAGATGATGAACTGGAGGTGGAAATGGATGCTTGTAGGTCTGTGTGTGTAATCTCTGGGGTGGTCAATGCCTCAGCCACATGTGCCTCGTCGTTTGAACCCTTGGATTCACTCATTTGGAAGCGGGATGGGCTAGGTGGTCTTGCCGTGTGATATTTGTGTGTTTTGCTTGGTGAGATAAAAGAGAAAGAGTCAGAAAAATTTTACGTTTTATTTTTCTTTGTTTGTTTGGGCTGTTTAGCCAGGCTGATTACGTAAGCACGTGTGCTGCCAGTTTCATATAGAGTTATAATAAGCGACGACGCACTACCCCCCTTCCCTCGTTTTGCGCGCTTACTAAAAACCTCACACACACACAGACACACAGACACAGAGACAGGGTTTTCTGCAACCACCAACCAAAGGACAACACAGGCTGGTGATGGACTTGGCCGATTTACCAACGGAAGTGTTGGACTTGATATTCTCATTCATACCGACAAGCGACTTGTATCTGCAGTTCAAACAACTCCACGACATCACCACCAACAACAACAACCATAACCCACCCACGGGATCCATATATGGAGTGATTTATAAGCAGTTGTTCTCGAGGACACTCGTCATCAGAAGCCCCAAAGGAGTTGGATACGACAGCATTCGCCAATTCTACAGTCCAACAAAACTACTGAACGCATTGATTATTCCATCCTTTCTGACTGGCTACCAAATCATCAGGATGTTGATTGATGGGTATTTCCATTCGAACCTCCGAGTTTTCCCCAATGAGATAACGCTCATTTTGCGGTACATGGATTCCATAGAGCAGATTGAGTACTATATGAAGATACTAGAGCAATTGTCCTTTGACAAGTTTTACTCCAATGGAATCAGGACGATCAATTTCCAGATCATCTACGATGCAAATCCCACTACCGAACTCATTGCATTGCATAGCAAGATCAAATTCAAACTAGAAGATCTAATCCACAAGTCAGACAAGATTCTTATTCAGACAAGGAAGTACAGCAAGTGGTACCAGTCTTTGAACCCGTATCTATTAAAAAATTTGAAAGAGATGTATTTATGGAACAATGATATTGACAACTTTGCCATAACTGGGTTCTTCAAGTGCGTTCCTGCTGATTTGAGAGTCTTGGAGCTATCGGGAAACCACATAACTGATTTACAAGGACTCGTGCTACCGAAAAGCTTGGAGCGATTGCACTTGTCCACCAACATGATAAACTCATTGGAAGGGGTCGACTTTAGCAAGCCTAAGAATTTACAACTCTTAGACATTTCCATGAATAGGCTAGTGGGGTTCCCCAGAAATCTTCAGTTCCCCAACTCTACTAAACGTCTAATGATGAGCCACAATGAGATTGAATTCATTAACCAGGAACAAGTGCCCGAGAATCTACAATTTTTCACAATCTCGTCAAATTGCTTGACATCACTAGATCATATTTATCTACCTGCAAGCTTAATCATGCTCGATTTGAGTGATAACAGTTTCTCCAGCTTCCGAGAAGACTTTTTCAGTGAATGTGTGAATATGAAGAAGTTGAACTTGGCTATCAACTCGATAGACGATTTGGACGATTTGGGACAATTGCCTCCAAACTTGGAAGAGTTGATTTTGGACTATAATGAGATAGACAACTACGATTTCACAAACATATTGACGTTGAAGAAATTGAAGAAGCTAGCGATGGCAGGCACAGGGCTAATGTTTTTAAAAGATATTAAGTTCCCAGACACACTCCTCAGTCTAGTTCTCAAGGACAATGAAATCAACGAGCTTGCAGACGTCGACTTTGGCAGCAGCTTGGAATTTCTAGATTTGAGCTACAACAAGCTTGAGAGCTTCAATACCCATGGTTTGAGAATACCGCCATCTTTGAAAAAACTAGACCTAAGCGAGAACTGTTTCCAAGATTTGAACAATTTCACAATACCAGCGTCTATCACCACTTTATATTTCAACATGTCGAGTTTGTCGTTGAACAACAAATTATTAGCCAGATTCCCTGACAGTCTAGAAGTGCTTGAGCTAATACGCGCCATCCCCAAGTCTGTGCCTAAACTAAATTTCAAAAGGTTCCGACACTTGGCCTCTTTAAACTTGCAGAAAAACGGCATAACTAGCATTGAAAAAATTGATCTACCAGACGGTTTGCAGATTTTAGACCTTTCACAAAACTGCATACGGCAGATAAATTGGAAGTTCGTCCCGTCTTCAATACGTCATATCGAACTAAGGGGCAACCCAATCGATAATCAGCCATGAGAGATAGTGTTTGCCTAGATAATGAAAAAATAGCTATAATATTGCCGTGCTATATATAGAAGAATAGAGATGAATGTAAAAAAGTATAAAAGTGAAAATAAAAAACCTAAAAGAAAATCATAAAATAACCAGAAAAGAAGTAGTAAAACATAAGGACACCAAAGTGAACAAAAGATAATAAACTTAAAGAATAGATGTAGTGTTTGAACAAAAAATGGAGATTTGGATATAATATCATGGCGACAATAAAACACTCACTTATCATAAGGAGCATGTATACCTAAAAAAAACAGGACCAGCAAGTAAACGGAGAACCATTTAGTTTGGTGGCAAGACGTTTTCAGCCATGTAGGACTTACCAGTCTTTTGGTCAGTGCCCATAACATTACCAGCTGGATCATAAGAACAGACAATGTATTTGCCCCAGTTTTGAGCACTACAGTCCTTGTAGGCACATCCGAGCTTGGTAGTGGACTTCCAGATCAATTGGGTAAAGTGGTTGTAGTCGGTAGCAGAACCGTAGTTGTAGCTCTTACCGTCTTCACCAGCTTCGTTGTACCAGGCAGTGACAACAGAGTCACCGGTCTTGAAACCAACACCCAAGTTTTCACCAAACTTACCACCAGAGTGCTTCAAGTTACCAGAACAGTCGTATTTGTCGGCGTAGGCTTGAGCGTATTGGTAGGCGTCGTTGTCCCAGACCAAGTTTGGAGCACCGTGTCTAGCACGCTTGGCGTTGTGAGCGTCTAAGATGTTCTTGGAGAAGTCTTCATCTTGGACACCGCCAAAGTTAGAAGAAGAGGACGAGGACGAGGAGGAAGCAGCGGAAGTTTCAGCAGCCTTGGCAACTGGGGAAGTTTCAGCGGCAGCAACAGAGGAAGAAGTGGTAGCTGGAGTGGTTTCAACAGCCTGGGTAGTTTCAGAAGTGACAGCAGCAGTGGCCTCAGCTGAAATTGGGGTGGTTTCACCCTCTTGAACGGTAGAAGTAACCAAAGTGGATGGGTTAGCTTGAACAACAAGGGTTCTGGTGGAAGCAGAGTCACCATTCTTGATGACAACGTGTTCTTGGTACAAGGTTCTAACAGCATCACCACCGGCGACAACACTGGTGAAAACAATGTCCTGGCCCATGATGTTGGTGGAGAAGACCCAAGTGGACTGTTGGCCCTGGTTGGCTTCAGCAGTGGTGGTTGGAGCTGGGGCTGGAGCTTCGGTGGTTGGAGCAGCAGCTTCTTCGGTGTTTGCAGCCTTGACTTGGGCAGTTTGAACTGCGCCCTGGACGGTAGCAAATTGGGTGTTAATGTTGGTTTTGGTGACGTAAATGACCGCGGAATTGGCCAAAGTAGCGAGAGCGGCGGTAGTAGCGATTTGAGTGAACTTCATTGTATTCTTTTTTATTTGTCTAAACAAGCAACGATTGATAATAATAAGGAACGACTAAAGTTGATTTGTTTAAGGGGGAGTAAGGAATGACTAAGTAGTTGGAGGGTTGAACAATTAAACTAAGGTAGTAGTTGTAGTAGCTGACTGTCTTTTGATAGTTTGATTGGATGGAGAACAGGAGTAAAAATTTTTGAACCTGAAGGAAAGAAAATGTAAAGGTATTTATAACCCGTCGATCCTTGTGGATTAAAGAGGGAAATAGGCAAAAATTCCTAGGCTTCAAAGGGGCGCTCCCATTAAGATTACCGACGACACTCGTCTTTGTTTGCGTGCCATCAGCTTTGTGATGTGTATGCAAGGTTGTGGAAATTTCAACGAAAGGCAATTTCTTTTTAAAACAACACAAAGGGGACGCATAGCGGTAGTTGCATGAAAATCGAGAACTTGGTGCATGGGGTGGTGGATTGGCTCACACTCCCTCACCAGAAGATGGAATGCAAAAAAGCAACTACGTTTGCATTAAGGGGAACAAAAGAAAGGTGCTTTGATCTTGGGTTCACCTCCCAACCATGTTCGAAGGGGGAAGGTGTGTTACCCAAAAGGGGGCGCCATTTCTTTTTTAACCTTTGGGTGTTCTAGGTCACATCGTCTGTGTGTGCCTGAAATCGAAATTGAAATCGGAATCGAAATCAAAGGGCAACAACGAGAACAAAAAAAATAGGCTGGCGCCCGCCCCCACCAGCCTTCCGCCCTGAAATGACGTAGTTGAGCTGGGAGTGAGAGCGAGGGGGTGGGCGCGGAAGAGAAGGAAGAAAAGACAAAGGAAATTTCACCCCGATTGGGTCGTTGGAGTTTTTTTTTCTCTGTCGGTTTGCTAGTTCGGGCGGCAACCAGCACGTTTTCGTCCAGCGCGGCCTGCAAAATCAGTCCATGCTGCATAACCTCTGGCTCATTGTTTATTGTTCAGTAGGATTGAGCTTCTCCCTTGTCTTGGCTCGTCGTACCACATCTCTCTTTCCAGCCAATAGGAACGATCGGGCAGCTCTGGGAAAAAAGAAAGGGGAGAGAGGGAGAGAGAGAGATGAGGGTTAAGGGATGTGTGATGTATAGGGGATGCCTCACTACCACGTTGAGGATACTCCCTGTGGACTTATCGCAAGATGCAACTTCCTCCCATAAGCAAAGCACCACCCAAATCTCACAGGACTTCGTCTATTGAAACCGTTTGCTCTTCCCATCTCCATCTCGCCCCTTATGCATTGAATCTAGGCCCTCTGGAGGATGAATTCTTCGGTTTCCCAAAACAGAGCCAATAAAGGCGAAGAAGGACGGTACCTGAAAATCACGCATCGCGTTGATCATTAAAGGGTGTTTATACACGGTCATTGAAGCTTCTAGATTTCCTCTCGCCCCTCAAAAACGTGAAACCCTTTTTACTCCGATCCACGAGCACCTTTCCTTCGTGTTTCTGAAATTTTACAGTGAAAAATTATTATGGCGATTCGGGATCTAGATCTGATTCATAGTTTAAAGAAGCCGGCACATACTTTCTTTCTCGAGTAACAGCATTGTTTTTTGGGGCTAACGAAGCCTCATTTGTGAAACATTCTATTGTGAAATGAGACACAATGCGCAGAGGCTTATCGCACACTGTTTGTTTTCTTTTTACGTTCTCGGTGCCTGGAAATTTGACAATACACGCACAACACAAACTGGTCGCTTCTGCGGTGTCATAGACAATCAATTTGCAATTACACAACACTAAGGTACAACGACGTACATGTACAGAATATGTGGAAATACACGAGGAGCAAAGAATGCGCTCAATTCTAGACTTGACCTAATACATACACGAACAATAAACACTTTTTTGCTTTTAACCAATCAATGGAAGAACGTTTTGACTCCATTGCCCGAGGATATTTCCCGGCTTAGCGTAGACGCAAATAACGTACAACCCGAATCCATTGGCTCTGCAATCTTTAGCCGAGCATGCCAACTCTGATGATCCTTTCCAAACAACCTGCATAAAGTGGTTGAACTCACCAGAAGAGCCCTCGTTGTACCAGGCGTTAATCGCATCTGTAGCTGATTGGTAGCCTAGAGCCAAGTTCTCCCCATACGGACCACCAGTGTGTCTCAAGCCTCCTGAGCAGTCATAGGACGACGCTACGGAATTTGAGAACGACTCCAACTCTGAGCTCCATGTCAATGGGCTAACTCCGTGTCTTGAACGTTTGGAGTTGTGGGCAGTCAAGCATTCTTGTGCAACGGACGATAAAGAACCGTCAGCTGAAGGCGTGACCTCATTTGTTGTTTGTGGTTGTGGCTCTGGTTGAGGCTCTGGCTGGGGCTCAGGTTGCGTTTGTTCCTGATTTGGTTGCGGTTCTGGAGCTTGAGTCTCTTCAACTGGTTGCGCAACGACCACAACAGTTGTTTCTTGTTTTTGTGGGGCAGAAGCAGCAGCAGCAACAGCAACAACCGGTTCGGCTACAGGTTCAGGTTCAGCAACTTGTTCGGCAACTGGCTCTGGAGCAGGTTCTGGAACAGGTTGCTCGGCTGCTTGTGTTTCTTGAATAGTTGAAACAATAGTCATAGTTACGGGGTCAGCCTCGATTCCTGTTTCTGTCGGGGCTTGGTTTTGCTCGTTGGCGTATTCATACACCGTCGAGACGTACCCTTTTAAGGTGACCGTGACATAGGTTGTTTCAATCACGTAGACAATCTTTGATTCCGCTAAGGCTGCAAGGAGTGGCAATGCAGCAACACATAACGAAGGTACTCTCATACTGAGGTGATATGTAGGATGGTTAAAAAAACAACAACAGAAATGTACAGAAAAGTCACTGAAATATGTCACTGGCTCGTCTTTTTATTCGTTTTGAAACATGGACCCGCCGAAAAAGACGAGGACATAAACACTGCTCATTTGGTCTTGCGTGTTTGTTTTGGTTTCGTTTCTTTAGCAGCTTTCCTCAAACACATTTTCAACAAATTGGGAAATAAAGAGAGAAATTTTTTTTTCTTAGGATGAAAATAATAGCCAAAACCAAAACCCCACTAACAAACACTAAATCGTCAAGGACCAAACCTCGTCTTGGTCATCGTCGATTCCTCCCCATCATCAACTGATCCTTGGATTTGCAAGAAGAGCTCCCACGCCCCAGCTCATCGTTGTAGAGAAGACAAACACTAAATCATGGTTATGTAGTCACACTCTATCGTCCCCTTGCACTTGTTTCACTGTATTATTTCGATCAGTGCATATAGTAATTGCGAAACCTGCTTCAGCGTTTATTATTTTTTTCTTTCTTCTGGCGCTTTTGTGTCATTGTAACAGAACGCGCTATTTTTTCTTTCTTTGTTGGTTGGTTGTGGGTAGTTCGTGTTTTTGTTTTTTACGGTTGGCACACGTCATTTTTGGGCACAAAGACACGTGAACATTCACTATTTTCTAACACCCTACCCAAAAACAGTCCAACAACGAATCACGTCCACCCAATTTATGCAAGTAATAGCCCAGAGGATTGTCAAACTTCTGTCATGAAACATGATACGCGTGTTCATTGTTATGTCATTGGCGCGTACTTAATTACTTGCCTATGCATCGGATTTACACCCCACCTAAGTAGTCTTCCAAATTCGGGTATTCTATCTCATATGGCTCTTGCCCCTCGCCATCCTCAACATATTTGCACCACTTCTTCAAGAACGAGTCCTTGCCTTGGCCACCTTGGTTCAAGAGCTCTAAATCGCCAACAATACACAACTGTCTTTTCGGTCTTGTGATTGCAACATTCAAGCGTCTTTGTTCACTCAAGAATCCGATTTCTCGTGTCTCATTTGACCTCACCAACGATAATATTATCACTTCCTTCTCACGACCTTGGAACCCATCAACTGTGTGTACCTCGACTTCTGGGATTACCTTCTTTTTCAATAGCTGCACTTGCGCCGCATAGGGCGAGATTATCCCTATATCTTGTGGTCTGACGCCGGAGGCCAATAGTTTCTCGAGGTGACCTTGAACCACCAAGCTCTCCATCTCGTTATACTTCGAGTCCCCCCCTTCGATAGACTCGTTTACCTGCTCTGGGAATTCCCCACCCTGCGTGTCGTACCAGATACATTTGATATTGGTGGTCTCGTTGTCCTCAACTCCTGGCAAATCGAGCAAGCTGATGTCCTCGACTGATGAATCACATAGCAACTTGTTGTCATACAATTGCAAACTGGGAAACTCCATGATACTTTGGTTCATTCTATACTGAACGTTCAACAACTTCTTGAAGCTCTCGCCATCTCCCTTTTTGACCAATCTATCAAATAACGTCGTTCCTAAAAATGATTCATTCTTCTTGCACTTGATAGTTGGTGGTAATTGCATATTGTCTCCCGCAATGACCAATCTCTTGAAATTGCTCGTCAAGAGTAATGGAATCCAGCATTGTGGCTCTAACGATTGTGATACTTCGTCAATGATGATTGTATCGAACGACACGCCTTTCAAGTCAAACGATCCCGCGCCGTGTAAAGTGGAGATCACCACTTGGCTCTGTTGTAACAACTCTTGCACAACTTTCTTTTCCCTTTGTCTGAGTTCTTTTCTCAACAACTTTAATTCTTGATACAATGCCTTTCTTTCAGCGTATCGCTTGCATTTCTTAATTTGTGACAATGTGCTTTGGATGTCCTTCTCGATATCCTGGATGACGTCATGGCCGTAGCTTCTGGAAAGAATCTCCAACGAATGAGCTAGGTTCCCAGGTAACAATCTGGCGGGATGACCCATTCTTATTAGCGTCTCCGGTCTCTTGTACTTATCGTGGAGTCGTTCTAGTATGGTATCCACTGATATGTTAGACGGTCCACACACTAAAACCTTCTCACCGAGATTGTTGGTCAACTGCTGAATCAACTCAATCAACGTATATGTCTTCCCTGTGCCCGGAGGTCCATGAATTATAGTTATGTTGGACTTGTTGATGGCAAAATCAATGGCCTCCTTTTGTGAATCATTCAACCGGTCGTTTATAAACTCCAATCTAAGATTGCCCGCTGGCTTGGGGATGTACTTGGATTCACCCAACAACACTCTGTGTATGTCGTTCTTATCCTCAAGCTGATTCACTTTATCCATGGACGTTATCATTCTTTTGTATGTTATCGAGTTTGCCAATTTGACCAACCACATCCTCGAACTCTGGTCATTGGTGTTGTTGTAGTACTGCAAAACTTTGGAGTCATCATTCGATTCATCCACAGAAATGGAAATGGTCTGTGTTGTAACTTTCAAAACAACAGCCTCGATGCCCTCCAAAGACTGCTCTTCAGTGTCTTTCTTCAGTTTCTTGTCCGGTTTGCTGGATGTCATTTTGGATAGCTTAACAATATCCCCGGTTCTTAAAGTTGAGGTGTTGATCTCGTCCGCGGCTGAAAACCCAGGGTCTAGTTGCAACTCCAATATAGTCTTCCCGCCTAGACCTGTACGAATATTGGCTATTTGCAAGTTGACTATTCCTAACCCCAACAGGGCCAATTTCTTTGGGGTGAACGTGTTTAGGTAGGTGGTTGTCTGCTCCACATCTTCTCGTTGTTCCTCAAGAATTGCTGTTTTGAATCTATCATAAAGTTTCATGACTGGAACGACTCAAGTACGTGTTAGTTGACTGTCTGAATCTTGTTTCTTGAAATCAAAGCAATTAGGTATATTTTGATTCCATGCATCTCTAGATTCCTGGCCTCCCTCCCAAAAAGGCGGCAGCCTGGTTTCAATATTTGATCATCCTGATTGATATACATTCATTATCTCTTGCTTGAATTCATGAAATCAAATGACTTAATGATCAATTTGGTGGTTAAAACGTACCTTGTGAATTCTTGACATGGCTGCACATCAAGACGGACAACTCTTTCTTTTTTTTTCATTCTATTTTTCTTCATTGTTTGCCACAAAAGCTCCTGTCTCTAATCAACGAAACTTCCATTAAAGAAACTAAACCAATCCTATAACCAGACTTAAATAATTAAACAAAAACAACCATCTCCGGTTGTCCTACCTTTGCTTGTTGTCTCCCAAATTTCTGTCCAAATCGTCGTTGGCGCTTTCCCTCAAACGGTCCAAAATGGACGTTTGTTTAAAGTATCCGGAAACCCGTAACAACTTCACAATCTTTTCATAGCATACTTCTCCAAACGACAAGTATTTGCCAAACCATCTTCTTATGTCAAGCAGGGAGAAGTTATTAGTATCAAATTGTAAGCCCGTGTTCCTGTGGATCCCAGCTAGGATGACCGATATCAAAACCAAATCAATGGCGTAATGTGTTAACTTTCCAAGCTGTTGTTTGGTGTTAGCTGTGTGTTTTGTAAAACGATATGAACATGACCGTGGAGATACATACACTCATACTGTTGACATATGACTGGTTGTGGTTTAAGGTTGAGATAAGCTAGGGTGTGTTGCCCAGGGCTGAATGTTTTTCTTTTGATCCAAAGAAGAACAGAACTCCAAGAAGAAAAAGTAATCACGTGCCGTATTCACGTGATTTAGAAGAAGGAGCAAAGCCAGAACCTGAAACTTTCTGCAAGGACCTGCAAATCTCAATTCGCAAGAACGACGCGGGAAGCTGCGGCTGTCTCATCAGCGAGCCCTTGTGTAATATTCTTTCAGGATATATATTTTTAGTGGGGTCAACGAATTGGTATAGTAGATAAGATATAAAAAACCTATAAAACGCACGAAATGAAGGCAATAACGAAAGTTAAACCAAACATCTTCAACGTTGCCGCGTCGCCTTGAGCGACAGTGGATCCGGTAGCTGAACCAGAAGCTGAAGTAGAAACAGATTCATCGATGGAGGTAATTGCACCAGCTGCCGCGATATCTGTTGCGTTGGTATGGCGTGGGCCATACACCGAAGTGTACACGGCTTCGACAGATACACTTATACGTGACAAGTAAGAATATCTAGAAGACAAGTAGGCAAATTCGGTTGACAAAGAAGTCACGAGGGCGGAAGTGATGTTGTAGCTTCTGGTGGTAAACCCAGACTGGGTAGCGTTATAATAATACTCAACTTTCTCCGTTCCTGAGGCAGATGGATCTACCTCTCTAAAGGCGTGATTGTTTGAACTTCTGTTGCGTACAAGCTTGCGTAGTATGTGTCGCCCTCAGCGAGAGCTAATGCCACGCAGTTGTCCCAATCGGTAGAATTTGGTTTCGACACACAGTAAACTTCATCCTCGTAGAACCAATCGGGAGTACACTGCACCCAGTTGTAGTTGTATATATTGAACGCTTTGAAGTCTGCAGCAGAAATGCCAAACATGCTGCTAATCTCTTGACAGGTCATGTTGTCTCTCTCTATAGTGTATGTGTCACAGAAGTACTGAGGGTTGTGAAACCTACAACTGTCGAAGCTTCCACAGTCCAGCACATCAAGCGGAGACAAGCAAAACTGGTCACCTTCTGTATACTCAAAACAGTCCAAATCATAATCATAACCATGAACACTGTTTAATATGCTAATGTCGTGCCAAGTCATATTAAGTCTATCAGCCACGCTATCGCAGGTATCATTGGCTGTCCAGGTGTAGACATTGTCACAATGGTCGGCAAACAAATCAGTGTTACAGTTACGTAACTCGGCAGAAACTGGTAATTGGAAGAGTGAGAATAACAATAGCCCAATGACTTCTTTCATGTTTGAGGATGCTGGAACTCTAGTAGTGTGTGGGATGCAAAAGAGTAGGAAGGAAGAATGAAAAAAAAGCAAATGGTGGAAATAAAGCCCCCATTGACCAACTATTTATAGTGCATTTGTGGTAAAGCGCCATTGAAGAATTGTCACTTTTAGTGCCGCGTTTCAAAGCTAAACCCACAGGAGTCTAAATATAGTGACGAATGAAAAATCACACAAGACCGTCTTGGGTGGAAAATTTTTCTCCCGCACAAATAGAGTTTTGTAAAGTGACAGAAGTAAAGTAGAGACGATGGTGAAACGGAGTGATTCTAAAGAAAGAAAGGAAAATAGCGAACCCTACATCCTTGCAATACCCATGGAAAATAACCAATGAGCTCTCGCTACCCGGAGATAGGGGTGCAGAGTAACCTCAAGAGTGACAACATCTAAGCCAGGGGCTTTGATAATGATGGGGTCCTGCTGTCTTTGAAAAATCTTGGTGCAAAGAAAATAGGTCGTATGTACAATGACGGTCGAAAAATATTCGTGAACACGAAGAGCTCGATGCCGTGTGTTCACGACCAAGGAAAAAAAAATCTATTTTGCGTTATTGTAACAAGAACACGACCCACTATGAGAAATCTCCCACACACACACGCCCTATCAATTTATTTGGTCCACGGTCACCCAATGGTGCAACCACAAAGACATATTCGCCATCCCGTGGCTACACCAACCCAATAATACTACCAGGTATATTATTTGAGACTCGCAAGGTTCTCATTGTTGTCAGTCTTACCCATCGATGTGCATTTCTGGCCGGCAGCATCACCTACAAATACCAGGATATGACAGCACAGTCAGCTTCGTAAGTTGAACCGGCGCGCTTGCCATAAAGGAAGAAGCAGTGGGCGGGGATACATATAGAGCATTGACCCTGAAGACCCTTTGGTATCGGAGACGTGGTCACACATTTCATAGTTCTAAATACATGTTGTAGTTTTGGTGCATTCTATTTATTCTACTTGGATACTTTTGTGGATTCTCTTCAAGTTATTATCCAATTCATCGTTTGTCCAGTTTCTAACTCTCTTACTTGACCTCACCCCAACGGCAAAGTTGACAATGATTTCGTCTATGTTGACTTCCGTTTGACTATCAACGACCGAGCCACCATCCAATTGGTCAATTATCAACTCCAAGTCACACAACGCACCAAATCTAGTAATAAGCAAATCGGAACCTTGATCGATCCGTGTGATTTTGTAAAGTAGTCTCAAAATCGATGTCTTCAATTTGATGTTGGCGTATTTGGAATTGATCAAGTTTAAGAAACCTTCAAGAATGGGTGCGTTCTTAAGCATGGACATATCTGCCTGGGTTATAATTCCATCGGTTGTGTTCTCAATTAGCCAGTTTAGTTCTCTGTAGTACCATTCATTGTCGTTATCCTTTGGGTTCGTGATCAAATTGTACAATGGAATCTCATAATGTTTCAATGATGGAGTGGACAACACGTATCTGAATGCTTTTTCGTACAAGAAGTGTCCAGGGTTGGACAAAACAGCCACCAATTGAGACCACGTATACCAAACTAAGTGAGGGATGGTTTGGTTCTTGGACAAGGTGAACAAGGTGCTTGACAAGTATACTCGGTAGACATTCTTATCCTTGAATGACGAGTCTTGATCTATAGAAGCCAATACCTTGGAAATGATAACTTGTGCAATTGATTGGATCCTGGTGCTCAGTGATGACAAGGTAATGATGACAAACTGCAATATCCCAGTTTCTATCAAGTTCTTAATATTGAAAATGTAACTTGGCGCACCATCTTCATCCTTGCTGTATTTCAATAACTCTTCGCTGTTCAAAATGATCATCAACAAGAACTCGAAATCATAACTCAAAGAATCGACTGGAAACAATGAACTGACTTTGTAGAAATCTTCCAATTGGGCAAACATTTTTGCTCCTCTTGTGAGCTCGGGTAACTCCAACGGTGTTTCGGTCAACGAGTTCTTTATAAACCCTTTATTCAAACAAACTGTGAGGTTCCCGTTGCTATTGCTTATCAATCTTTCTTGTCCCACCAAATCAACATCGCTTTCAATGAGCTCCTCCAGGAATTCCCAATTAACCACCTTTGTTAACCAACTCACGGATATCTTTGACTCAATTTTGATCAACATGGATTTGATAAACAAATCCTCCGCGCGGTTGCTTCCCAAGTAGTTTTCCAATAACAACTCCAAGTTTCTGGGATTTGATAATTTCAGATGGTCAAAGTTGAAGAGAACGTACAAAAGGACACTTGAATAGTATCTCATTTGCATGGTGTCATGTGTAGGGAAACCTCTCAAGTTGCTCAAGTTCAATGCAATCTGGAATAGTTTTTCAAAGTCAATCTTTTGCTTTGGCGCAGTGGTTACCAACTTGACGATATACTTCAAATAGTCTTTTCCTTTCGACCACTTAGAATTGAGAATAACTTCTATTTGAGTATTCAATACATTTGAGGGGACCACAGACCATACGTTGTGGTCCAAGATGTAATCACCGATGGCTGACAAAAACCTATCAAACTCCACTGATAAATGTGACGACTCAGCGAACTTCCTCGTGATGTAAAGTATCGACTTGTGCATCCAAGAAGTCAACTCCGCGTTGGCAGAGCATTTTTCAATGAACTCGATAAACTCAGGAATGAATGATTGCTTCAAATCGATTTGACTCAACACTCTGTTGGATACTTGAACAGGAATGCTTGAAGTTAATGACAAGATAGATAACGCCTGATTCCAAGTTAACTGTCCTAGATCACTAGCTTCAATTCTTGACGTGACAACACTTGAAATCTTACGAATAAACTCGTCAGGTATGATCAACTTTTGTTGCGTCAACGAGTATCCAATCAAGCAGTTCAAGTAATCGTCAGCTATCTCACCCAGGTTCAACAACTTCATGACTATCGATGGCGATTTTTCAGCAAGGCTCTTCATCAAAAAGTAATCATTCTGGTTTGACGTAACATCTGCAACAAGAACATCCAATTGACCTTCAGTGAAACTGGCAATCAAATTCGAAGTAATCAATTTCTGAAGAGTTTCATTCCTTTGCGGGAGTTTGGAGGAGTAGACTCTTTGGAATTGGTCGTACGTCATTGCAAAACCTGGTCGGGAAATTCCACTAGCAACTGCATCCATGAATAGTTCATCACTCTTTATGTCGCTTTGCAATAACTCAGTCAACTGCGAATCGCTGAGAACCCAAATGAATTGATCGAATGTAGCGTCACCTTGCAAATACTTTCCAAGCAAAAATCTTGAAAGGGATTGACTTCCACTTTGAGCTGCTGGCAAGTTGGACAAGATTTGATTGTACAACCTTAAAGCAGTTTGCGTGTTTTCCGAGTTGATGTTGAATAGCTGGCTCCAGGTTTTCTCAGACGTAAAGTATTGGACAGCTTCAGCGCTTGAGTTCATGAGGAACGACCAGAATTTGGAATAAACAGTCTCAAGCAACTTGCCGGCTGGCTTGTCTTGATCCATTATGCAGTTGATAAGTAACAACCCGGCTAAGAAATCCAAGTTCGACGACATGACTTTCTTTTCCAAAACGCCACTCTGTTTGATTAAATCATCAGTGGAATAACTCAATACAACATCCATGATTGATGCATCTTTCGATTCAATTGGCGAGGTGGTGTTGAATTGTAGCATTTTCCTAAGCTCAGTAGTGTCAACCGCCAATGGTTTCACCAACTCCAACAATGCGGATTTTGGTTCACCTATGAGAACCAAATACTGAATAAACTTGAACAACCATGTGATATTACCGGCATCGGATTCACCTTTGTCCAAGGTGAATTTAAACTGTTCAAGTAGGGCAACCACAAAAATACTAGTGTCGTTGTATTGCTTGTGAGACAAGTCAAGGTACTTGTAAGGAGTTCTAACAATTCTGGAGATCGTTTCATCCAACATGTTCCAAACTCTGTCGTCGACTTGCACGTCTAACGAATAAATCAAAGCCATGATTGGAGTGACCAACAACCCATCATTGAACACCATCTTGTCCATGCATAGCTTGTTCAACAACTGATAGATCTTCAAGGTGAACGACTTGTCGATGTTAGATTGAGCACATAGCTTGATCAATGACGTGAAGAACGAATTGCTTGAGTTGTTTAATTTGTTCCACCACTTGAAATCCTGGTTCTTCTGGATCAGCATGTACAATTCGAGCAAAGTTAATTGGTAGGCAGTGACGTTGGCATTGTTCAAGATTGATGAAATACCCGTCGACACAATTTGCTGGACCGAGTTTGTATTCAATGACGGCAACAAGTTCTCGTATTTGGACACAATAGTCAATGCGGTCAACTTGATGAGCTTGGAAAACTCGTTGTTAAGGAATGCCTGGGAAATGCTTGTCAAATCTGGTAATTGATTGAAGACAAGGTCAATTAGTTCCTGTCTAACATCAAACCTCACGATGTCCAAGATAGATTCCAACCTTTTCAAAATGTACAAGATGATTTGTAATGTTAACTGGGTTATCAAAGGCTTCTTAGTGGCCACGAGCCCATTCGTCAAAGCATTCTTGGAAAGCGGAGCAAACACCAAGTTTTCAGAAATCAATTTAGCGTCAAACTTTAGGTAGTCGGTGTTGGTTGTAAATTTCGGCAACTCAAGTTGTAAAACATTCGAGTACAATAAAGTGTACGCAATCCACCAAGATGTCAATGCCGGATCGTGGTAACCACCGCCATGCTGCACCAACCAGTTCATATAGGGTGCAATCAACTCTTGACAGCCCCCTAAAACTCTGACAACAAACTGTAGTTGAGAATTTGACTCGTGTGGTTTCAAGCTAGTCACTAAGGTGTATAATAGTTTATTGGCCACTTTGAAATGCTTGTTGTTTATATCAATGGCTACTCCTACATCAGAGTCCTTTTGCCATAACTTATCATTGGGGAAAACTAATCCATACTTGGAATCAGTTGCCAACTTGTCAAGAAACTCAATCAATCCTTTGTTGTCGTCACTGAATTTGCCAAACAAACCAGACACTTTAAACATAAACCCTTCGTTCAAAATCTTGCATTTCAAAGATCTCCTGTAATTAGGTTCTTGCAATATTTTGGTATCGATGAAGGCGAGGGTATTCTTGACGGATTCGATGGAATCGTAATTCAAAAACTTCCAAATATTCATAACAATCTTGAAGTTTCCAATCAACAAGTCTTGTCTCGTTATGTAATTCACGCTTGAACACAAGTTGAACCAAAATCTCAAGAAATTGCTTCTGATAGACAACTCATCGTTGATTTCTTTGTTTTCCAACTCAAACTTCTTTGGTTCCAACAACTTTGGCAACACGCTTAGTGTGAGATCGAAGGAATTCAAAAACTCTTGCACAATCACGTAATCAAAGCTAATTATGTTGTTCAATATTCTGATGTTGGTGTTCGTCAATGCCGGTTTCATGTTGTTCAATGCACGGTAGATGATCTTCTCATGCTTGTTCAATATGTCCTTGTAGGTATCGATAATGATCTGTTTGGCATGCAATAGTTCATCCCGGAGTTCATTAATTTGCCTTGTTATCTGGGATAATTTACTCGAAGTATCAATCAAGTGATTCAAGTCATTTGTAGATGAGTAATAGGACCAAATGGACAACAACTTGGCTAGACTGCCGGACTCTATGAATGGTGATAGTAATTTGATGTCGGGTGTTTTCGTGGCAGTGATCTGGTTGACTTGCTCGATCAACGCATAATCCACATTGACAGATGGTGCAGAGTATGCCTTCTTCTTCTTCTTTCTTTGAAACTCTTCCTCTGACATAGTGTTTGCAGTTGATTCCTGGATATGAAGGATCTGTTGGTCGGCACAGCTATATTTTTTTTTCTTCACTCAAGATGTGTTTCGATGCTGCGGCGTGGTAATTACCTTTTTAGGAAGAACATACAACACGTGATATACACGTGATCTAGCATCTTGCAACTAAACACATAGCAATCGTCCTTTGCTTGTCTGCAGACGTGGATGAGACTAGATGGTAACGGTGAGTGACGAGTGTGACCAAGGGTTGCTATGGAGTGATTCACATGAGTAAATTACAATCGGAAACAAGAGGTTACAGTTCAATAGTAACGGAGTTGAGTCGAGCAGTGAGAGATCAAGCGCGGGGCACTAATTGTTGGGTATTCATTGTACGTTTGTTAATACTTGTCCCCCCTTCAAGAACAAGCCAAAAAACAACGGTGTGCTGCAAACAAGTCTTGGGTTGTTGCCATTATCTCAACCGGCTCTTTGAGACACATACCGGCGCTTGGCTTGAACAATCTGAATGAGATCAGCGATACAGTATATCCCCCGTATAACTTTCCGTCTTCGGATAATTGCCACCCAATTGCTCCATTCTGCGGTGAGACAGTTAAAAAAAAAAATAGAGGAAGCTTAATTCAGACAATGGGCCTCAAACAAAGCTCTCACAATCTCCCCCCGTCAATCCCTTGTCCGAACAACAAAGAAGTAACACCGATACTACGTAGTCGCTAATTAGCACCCAGGGGATAGGGGTAGGAATTGAAGCCACGCTCAAGAGATGCATCTTTCGCCTCTCTGTCTCACGCCCCCCACAAGAAATAAATTAGTACAGCGCAGACTAAATCAGTTCATGAGTATGTTTCACTCCGTTTGTGTCAGCAACACAGGATGGCGGGGGGGGGGGGGGTCAAAGATGGTTCCATACAGCAAGCTCTACATCTGCCGGGGAACAGAGGGAAAGCATTCATGGGACTGAACTTTGACCATGTAGTTGCGATATTGACCTTCGCGCCCTAGGAAAATCCATGGGTCGAACACCGAACGGGGACCCGGATTTTCCTGTTCTCGCAATAACCTATTGTCCCGGCAGAAGGCTAAAGAGTATATTTTTTTTTTGTATTTTTCACTTTTTCTGGATATTTTCATTCTTTTCATACAGTCGTAGATAGGAGCCCCCCTCCTCCTCCAGCTGGATGGGAAACGGTGTTGCCAATTGGCGAATACAAAAACCTAAGCCCGTGAGAGATGATGAAAGCACAGACGAAAAGGCGGAGTAGAGATTTTCACTGCAGCTTCATTTTCCTGTTTTAGCTCAGGTTGCGTACATGAAATTGTTCAACCTCACATGGGGACAATGGACGAATGAGTTTAATTTTAGCATATCTTCACGCTTTCTCCCACCCATACCAATTGAGTCAGTCGCCAAGACAACAATGGCACACAGAGCAGTGAGAGAGAGTTTATCAATGGAAGAGCCATGTTAGATCAAAGTTAGTGGGAGAATAGTTTGACAAAACCTAAACGTATCGTATCAACCCTATTTCTCCTAATTCTTCGAGAGGGCGTTTGGTAAACACAATCGCCTAAGCGGAGAAAGATAAAGATAGAGATGGAGATGGAGGGCTAGCGAGCGTGATGTTGTGGTTGGAGGGTTTCTTTTTCTTCAACCTAGCTAGCCACACGTCTCAGTCGAGTTGCTGCGCTGTTCTTTTTCTTAAGGTTGCTTGAGGGTTCGTATCGTTTGTCATCCTCAGCGTTTGTAGACAAGCAAAGCAGAAGAAGATGAGTGGAGCAATCTACGACAAGCACCATGTAGCAAAAAAAAGAAAAGAAAAGAAAACTTTCACAGTCTTATCCCTAAATCCCATCATATTCCGCTTTCCTACAGAACAATACAAACCACAATTGGTAGATGCCCTGCCGTGGTGGTTGTGGTTGTTGTTTTTCTGTTGTTTATGCAAATCAAATATTTACACAAAACACAGGGGCGCTTGTTTATCACCATGTCGATATTATTGTTTGGTGCTTTACGGTACAGACATGGAATGCTGTGAAATGAAACTGGGGTGAAATCGCATGACAGCATTAAAAATAGGTCGGTAAACAGTCCGATAAGGAATAGAAGACGAAGAACAATGGTGATGATGATGTATTTTTGAATATTTATAGTAAAAAGTAAATAGACGGTAGTGGTTAGGCAGCATTGTGTCACGTGTAAGAATCACACACACACCAGCCAGCAAAATACAAAAAAAACAGACGGAAACGTGATTACGTCATTTGGTTATAGTGTAGAAGAGAAGAAGAAAAAAAGTGAGTACGCAAAGGGTGTTATATCGGTTATTTTTTTGTATGGTTGGTTGCAGTTTTCCTGCATGTAGGCATATGTAGTCCTGTACACAAGCGTCTTCCCCTCAACCCACAAAAAAATTTTCCTTCTGCACTGGGAACAAAACTAAAACTAAAATAAATAAAAAAATAAAAATTTTCTTTGCCTGCAAGACACACCTCTAACTTTGCTTATTATGCACTACGGTTCGCTCTGGCTATATAATCAAACGCAAATAACCTTCAACAAATCCTCAAGTATCGTTTCATTTCTTGTATTTCTCTTTTTTCCTTTTTGGCCTTCTATTTCTCCTCTGGTTCCTTGTCCTTTTCTTTCTCTCTCTTACTCGATGAAACAAGGATATGACTGCAACTCACCATGACTAGATCCTCCACAGACAGCTCGGCTACAAATTACTCCCTTTACACTACCACCACCAGATCGTCCGATTACGAGGACTCATTGTTCTCCTCGGACGAGAAACTGACTTCATCTTTCACCATCGACTCGTCTTTAAACAATTTGTACCCTGATTTACCCTCGAACTTCAAGTTGTTGAGCGTCTTAGGCGAAGGAGCATTCTCCATTGTCTACAAGGCTGTCAATTTGCTGACTAATTCGATCGTTGCCGTCAAGATCATCAACAAGGCGAACTTGTCCTCGAAACAGTTGCGAAATATCAAACATGAGATCAATATCATGAAGAGAATAAAACACCACGGCAATGTCATCCAGTTGTTGGACCACATTGACAGCATCAACAACTCCTTTTTGATCTTGGAGTACTGCAACGGTGGTGAGATTTTCGACAAGATATTGGAATTCACTTACTTGTCTGAGGACTTGTCCTGTCACATATTCAAACAGTTGCTTAATGCAGTTGAAAGCTTGCATAATTTGAACATTGTCCACCGTGATATTAAGCCAGAGAATTTGTTGTTCAAGAGAATCCCTTATTTTATGAGACCCAAGGAAGACTTTGTCAAGAGTTTGCGCAAGTCTGACGACTCCAATAAGGTAGATGAAGGTGAATTCAAGGCTGGTATCGGAGGTGGTACAATTGGTGTTATCAAGTTGGCCGATTTCGGCTTGGCCAAGCAGTTGGCAACAAACACTATTGCTCAAACCCCCTGTGGCACCACTGGCTACACTGCTCCTGAAGTGTTTGTCTGCAACCACAATGACAGTGTATACACCAACAATAGCAACTCCTACTCAAAAGCTGTTGATATCTGGTCGATGGGTTGCGTGTTGTACACCATTATGTGTGGATTCCCTCCGTTCTACGACGAAAATATCGAAGTTTTGACTGACAACGTGACAAAGGGGAGATTCACGTTCTTGCAGCCATGGTGGGATGAAATCAGTGCAGATGCTAAGGACTTGATTTCCAAGATGTTGAATATTAACCCAGATCAAAGGATAACTATCGAGGAAATTTGGCAGCACCCTTGGATTGTCAACCGCTCCAGCGCGGACGAGCTCACCAGAAATTATTTCCCACACACCGTTGATACTGCCATCAGCGATGACGACAGTGGCAACAGCTTGGCTGTTCCTAAATTGAATCAGCCTGTCGTGTCTCCAAGAGCTCTTGCTATCAAGAAGGTTTTCAACAACCCTGCTATGACGAGCGATAAGCTCGAAGAGCCTGCAAGTTACTTTATTGAAGATATTGCTGAAGAAGACGAGGACGAAGACCTGCCAGCAAGCGAAGAATTCGTCCCAGAAAGAGGATACGTAAGAACGCCATTCCCCAAAGAAGTTAACTTTAAAGATGTTTTTAACTTTGGCAAACCAAAGTTTGATGATGATGATGATGACGACGACGATGACGAAGATGATGAGAAGGATGTTGAAGATGACGAAGATGTTGAAGAACGAATAAGCCAGTTGAATGATGATGAGTTTGATGACGAAGTTTCCGAGTTGGGCGATCAAGTTGGTAGTTTGAATATTTCCCATTTCTCCCCACGTTATGTTGAACTGTTCCGTGAAGACGTTGAAGAGGAGGAAGGATACTCTACCACTAATTCTGCTAACCTGGATAGCGACGCGATCGCGCAATGTCAAACCCGTTCATCGTCGGTCATCTCAGGCATGAATGGTGATTTTAAGTTTACCCTTAACTTGAACAATTCAAACTTGTTAGCGAGAAGGAAAAACAGCGTTGTATAAGTGAGTTTGTTCATGGTTTTATTATTAATTTTTTTGTTTCAGTTCATTGGGTTTTCAGTTCCGAGGGTTTTTAATTATTTTTTTTACTTTATTATTCTTGATCTTCATTTTATTAAATAAATTATGTACAATAGTAGTAATAACACACAAGCATTTGCATTCTTGATATTCACACCAACTTTGCTTATTCTCTATTTGGTTTAATATCAGCGCTTTCGACAGTGTCATTTTCTTCAGGAACCAAGGCATCAGCCCCGTCTAACAACTCAGTCAACTCTCCATTCTGAGCCATGCTCATGACGATATCACATCCACCAACAAATTCCCCGTTGACATACAACTGAGGAATAGTTGGCCATGAACTGTATTCCTTTATGCCGTCTCTCAATTCGGGGTCTTCTAAGACGTTATAGGCGGCAAACTTTTCCGGGTCAACGCCTTGTTGGCCCAACGTTTGGATAGTGGCTCTGGAAAACCCACACTGTGGGAACTCTGGAGTTCCCTTCATGAACAACACAACAGGAGAGGACTGGACTGCCTTGTCTAACGCATCCTTCAATTCAGTCGATATGAATCTATACTGCTGTCTGAATAATGGCGTCTTAAAAGTGTGCGAGTTGTTAGTACGTTATGCCACAGGTGGATCGCAGGACTATGCAAGTAATACATACGATTCTAGTGGATAGTAAGGTTCTTCTAAACATGGTTGTGTGTGTGGATATCACTGTGCGTTGGTTGAGTAGGGTTGCTGTGGTGGTTGATTATTCAGCTTCACATTTTTTTCTTTCCTGTTCGGTTTTTTTCTATACGTTTGAGTCGCCAATTAAAACCGTGACATTAGTCAATGTCCTGCGACATTTTTTTTGGCTTTTGGTGGTACAACAAGTATAACGAACAACGATCTCGGATCAGCATAGTTTGAGAGCCTCGTGTGGTCTAGCGTATCAAAAATCTGTCTTGAGTTTAGACAGATCTAATCTAGTGGTTAGGTGGTTTAAAGGACCGCCAATCAACGAGAGAGTTATCCTGGTTGTGAATACTTCAAGTTGATGGCCATACTTTGACCAACAGGTTTGGCAGTACCTATCAATAGTGTCTCTACTTGATACCCTACTATTGCTTACTTTTAGTTATGTTCATTTCATAGCCGTTTTTGCAACTGTTACGATTCTCTGTGTATAAGCATAATTTTTTCTCAGCCTAAGCTTTTTTTTGCAACTATAAAATCGTATAAATAAAGATCAGAAAACTCACAACTACTTTTTTTTTTAGTATTTCTACTTTCTTCTTCTTTGATAACACTAATCATAGTTACATCAATTAATCAAGCTAAGACAACTACTATGTTACAGTTATTATTCATCTTATCAGTATTCAACAAGTTATTCCCTGCCGACGCTTACTACGTTCCTGCAAATGGTGAAGATTGGACCATCTTGAAACCTGATTGTGAGAGATTACAAGGAAGCTTTGACACTTTGCCATTCACTTTTGGTATTGTTGTGAACCCATATGTCATCAATGACGAAGGCGATTATGAAGAGCCAGTGGTTTCGAGAATCGAAAGAAGTATAACCACAAGCTTCGTGACTTCGGTGGTTACTGCTGCTCCAAAACCAACCAAGACTAAAGACATCATTGTTCAGATTCATGATGGACAAGTCCAAAAGATTGCTTCTGGATATGACTGGAGAGGTGAAAAGAAGTACAAGGACTGGGATGATCACCGTGATTGGGATGACAAGCATGACGACTATGATAAGCATTATGACGATGACAAGCACCACCAAGATAAGCACCGTGATGATAAACATTACGGCGATGGTGACAAACACTATGACGATGACAAACGTCGTGGAGACGGCAAGCACTACGATGAAGACAAAGAGGCGTACGAAAAGCATCGTAAGAGCGACGTTGATGACGTGCTTTTGGATCCAGTTGTTAGAAGAAGAAGCAGAAGAGCCAGAAGAGATGTCTCTCAGGAACAAGAAGCTGAGGAAGGCGTTGAAAAATTGGCAGAGTCAGAAGAGTCTATGCATTACAAAGATGTCGAAGATGACGGAAACAGTGTTGAATCCTTGGAAGAAGTTTACGAAGAAATTGGCAAAGAGCCTGCTTATGACAAAGACACCGGATACAACCAAGATCTTGATTTTGGAAAAGGTCGTAACTATGATAGAGGTTTTGACTACGACAAAGATAAGGACTTTGACAAGGGCAAAGACTTTGGCAAAGACCGTGACTACGGCAAGGACTATGATTACGGCAAGGATCGTGGCTATGATAAAGATTTTGGCCACGATGATGATAAGAAGCATAGGGGCAAAGGCGGTCACGAAAATAAGCACGGTCACAAGGACTACAATGACGAGCACAAACACCGTTACAAGGATGATTGGAAGCACGATGAACCACCATACGATCGTGACGACGATGGATTTGTTTCTCCAGTCTATTCTGTTGCTTGTTACACCAACGCTACTTTGAGAATGACTTTGAACAAGGGAATCTTGAGGGACTCAGACAACAGAATCGGATGTATTGTCTCTGGCCACCAATTCCAATTTGACGGTCCAACTCCACAACACGGTGCTATTTTCGCTGCTGGTTGGTCTGTTACCAAAGAGGGTCAATTGGCTTTAGGTGACTCCACCAAGTTCTACCAATGTGCTTCAGGTAACTTCTACAACTTGTATGATGAACCAATTGCTTTCCAATGTCATCCAGTTACTTTGGATGTGGTTGAGTTGATTGAATGTTAGAATGTTGAGGGGGGGGGGGGGAACACGCTCACATATCTCCTTTCCCTTATCTTCTTCTTATTTACCCCCTTTGCATTACCTTCCTAATGTGTCTCATGGATCTCTCTATATTATCTCCCCCTTCTTTCAATATATGAATCTGTATCTCTGATTTGGTTGTTGTCTGTAAGAAAAGGGCTGTAATTTTTCTAGGTAATCGCGTGGCGGCATCTTTCAGAAACCACCAGTGGTCCTGCCAATGAAACAGTCTAATCTAATAGAGCATATCCAGTTCCCAGATACCGCCTTGCCGTTGTTTGACGAGTCGACCGTCGTACCTCCTAAACAATCGTGTCTACTATTGTACCATGACAAGTCTTCACTCAACAATTACATCCTACCGCGATTGACCATCCACAAGGCAACCACGTTAGTCATTTCATGCATGGATAACGACATCATCAGGAAGAACTTTGACCATGTGGTGCAGTCACGGTCGTTCCCAGAAACCACCAAGATCCTTGAAGATTTGTACAATTGCGATCACAAGTCTCAATATGTTCTGGGGTTGTTGGACACAGAGATCAACCACGTCATTGTTCACAACATATCGGCCTTCTACTTCGACTTAGAGGTGCTTGACAAATACAATTACAAGAAATTGGGGTTCCGACACTACAATCCCAGCATACCCCATGACCGTTATTACGATAGTCTAGCGTACTTGCTCAAGAAAGTCTGTGAAAAGTACCGATACTCCGGGATTGTCACATCCTACGACGTGGAGTTCAACTGTGGAATGCTGGAGACGTACACATACAAACCCCTAGACGAGCTTCAGAAGTTCACCAAACTCCCAGTGTCATTCATCAAGCAGTTCAACAGGGCCGTGTACTTTAGTCAAGATCAAGAGATCAAGACGATCAAGTAAATGCTTATAAAGAAACTTTATGTATTTTTATGAATATATAATGGACACTAAGGTGACAATAATAATGACTCTTAACCCTCTTACATAGCAGACAAGTCGCCGAATTTTTCCTTGTAACCTGGAACTTCCCATTTGGCGTTCTTGACCATGTAGGTGACCTTTTCGTCCAAGTCAGAAGCGGCAGCAACGTCGTCGACGGTCAATTGGTCGAATGGTCTGGCGCTTTCGATTTCCTTCAAGGTCTTTTGCAAAACTTGGATCTCTTCAAGGACAGACTTTTCAGTCAACTTGGCGTTTTCAACAGCCTTTTGTTCGAAAATTTCAATATTCTTCAAGTTCTTGGAAACGTCAATGGTGACTGGCTTGAAGCCTTGGACGGCTTTTTCAATTTCATCGACAACCTTGGAGTTCTTCAAGACGGATCTGTAGTGGGCAAAGTCAATGCTGGTTTCTTCACTGGACAAGTCTATGTATTGCTTCTTGGCTTCGTCGTGTCTCTTTTTGAAGGCAGTCAATGATGCGGCGGTGGATCCGGTTAATCCTAAACCATTGACAAGTTTGTTGAAGTCAACTTTCTTAGCGGCTTGTTTGGCGACTGAGGACATTGTTGCAGCTGGGGGGAATTGATGTAGGAAGCTAAGAGGGTGGGTGTGTCTTGCTTTCCTTTCAGCTTTCAATTTTTTTTCTCTCTCTCAGTGAGAGCCTGTCTCGTTACCGAACTAACAAAAGACGATTCGACCAATGAAATTGAGAAAGCAAGAAAACGGTGAAAAGTGCACGACTGGCACGGTCACGTGTAGAGAAAATGTCACGTGAGTCTTAGAGGAGGAAAAGTGTGGTTATCTACGCAACTAATGGCTCTGATAGCAGACTTGTACATTTGATAATTGTAACTATGCTCCTGTCAGACCTTTGAACTGAATGGGGGTACACCTAGGGGGAAACTTCCAAACCTAGCTTATCCCTCAATGTCAAGTAAGATCTGATCACTGTCATCGAATAGCGCATTCCTAGTTTGCTCCGTGTTGTTTGCTCCATTCGGATTGACTGTTCGGTCAAGGACGTTGTTTAGAAGATTGACAACCACCGAAGCAGCACATGTGGGACCAGAACCATTTCCGAGGGGGTTGTTACTGAGATAGGAGATAATGAAGCATGAGCAACTGACAGCTGCAATTCCTGTGGAGATATACTTTATCAGTACGATACTGGCTAGGAAGACTGTAAACCAGATGGTTTTCCAAGTTGTCATCAGTGCGTGGGTGGGTGGTTGGGTGGTTGGTTCGACGAGAAAGCGAAGTGGACGATATGCTGCGTTCGATAAGGAAGAAAGAGATTACTAAGAATTAATATTTTCCCCCAGCGTATAAATCCGCCAGTGTCGGTATGAGTTTCATAACCTTATCGCTGGAAAAACTTCCAACCACCCACACCACACACACACTCACTTGCGTTGCTGTCGGAGCTAGTAGAACGGTTTTGTGGCCACTGGTGGTGGCATCGGTAATAAGGACAGAGGGCTCCCAGGCAGTATGATATCACATCGGAGTACTCATCGACCTCTTGGTGGTATGCAAAGACTATCCAGGACTACTCAACAGGCAATTGCTATGTTTGTTTTGCAATCTCTGTTTTGGAACGACCGGTAGGCATGTCTTTAACCTTAACTCTAAATACATGCTTCACAAGACCTCTACACCACGGGCTCAACCTTAGAGATTACTACGCTCCCCCAACAGTGCAGCACGTATCATGTACAAGCTGTTTGTGGGGGGGGGGGGGGGGCTCACAGTCCTGGACACTTTTAATGCCCCCTTTACACTGTTTTTACTTTCTCTTCATACCAAGTGGACAAAAGTTTTAGGCGCGCTAAAGGGAAGCATGCCTAACAATGTGACCGGACAATTGTGTCGCACTAGTATGCAACAATTATAAAAATAGTGTATCACCAATGCCTTCCATAAACAACAAAATCTGAGATCAGGAGGAAGCGGGAATTTTTTTCCTCTGCTTCTTATTGTGTACACTTTTGTTCTACATTATTTTTTTCATTCCGTCTCTCGCCAAATCACATAGCCCAAACACAACAGGACGAAGAACCGCAAAACCAGACCAAAACTCACACGATGCAGAAAAGTCAACCAAAGAGTCTGATGAAGGGATTGACCCAATTCATAGTGGATCTTCGTAACTCGAAGGACCTGGACGAAGAGGACAAGAAAATCCACCTGGAAATCAACAACATCAGATCCAAGTTCAAGTCCAATTTGAACGGGTACCAGAAGAAGAAATACGTCTGCAAATTGATTTACATATACCTCCTCGGAAACCATGGTATCGTCGACTTTGGGTTGAAAGAAGCATTCGAATTGTTCAGATCGAACGTTTACTCAGAGAAGAAGTTGGGGTATTTGGCCGTGTCAGTGTTATTGGACAATGAGAACTCGACTAGCAAATTGAAGAAAGTGACATGCAAGGAGCACTTGAACTATGTGTTGGAAGAAGTACAGCCTGACCTTGTACGAGATTTGCAAAGTGAAAATGAAGAATACAACTGCTTGGCGATCGAGTTCATTGCTTCTTGTTTCAACGTTGGGGACTCCGATGTGGTGGTCGTCAAGGAGTCCGATCCCAATTCCCAAGAGTGGTTGGAGTTGATAGATATGGTGTATTCAGCAGTCACATCCCCAATATCGAAACCCATGGTAAAGAGAAAGGGCAGTTTGGCCTTGAAGTCGTTGTTGAGGTTGTACCCGGAAGTCATCATCACCAACAGCAATTGGGTACCAAGATTGTTGAAACTCATTGACGAGAAGGATTTCGCCAACGTCATTTCAAGTATTCCCTTGTTGCAAGATATCTTAGCATTGAACACCCAGTATGTCAAAGCCATTGTTCCTGGTGTTGCACGCAAGTTAAGTCTGATTGTCGTAGACGGAGTTTGTCCGCCCGTTGACTACTACTACGATTCACCTGCGCCGTGGTTGATTGTCAAATTGTTACAGTTTGTGGAGCAGTTGTTCTTGTTGGTTGATAAGCAAGGATCACAAGTGTTGACACTCAACCAGCTTGACGAAAACACAGTGAATGAGTTGCGCCAGGTGGTTGCCAAATCGATCCAGAATGCGTCCCAACCAATCAAAGGTTTACCCAACAGAAATTCCCAGAGCTCGATATTGTTTCAAGCTGTTTCATTAGCAGTGTTCTTGGAAGCATCTCCAGACGCCATCCATGGAGCCATGAATGCTTTGGTCATGTTGTTGAACTCCGCCGAGACAAACACTCGGTATTTGTCACTAGATGCGTTGATCAAACTCACAGCCAGGTCAAACAGCACCTACCTTTCCTCCAAGGATAAATTTGATGAGACTTTGACGGTCATTATGAAGCTATTACGAGACAAGGACATTTCAGTACGCCGAAAAGCGTTGGATTTGATTTATACACTCTGCACTTTCGACAACTATAATGTGATTATCAGTCTGTTGTTGGAGTACTTCCCAACTGCTGACTTCCAATTGAAATCTGAATTGGCCATTAAGATTGCCGTGATGGCTGAGAAGTTTGCAACTGATTCCACATGGTATGTGACCACTATGCTCAAGTTGTTGTCTATTGGTGGCGGCAGTAATTCAAATGGCATTGGGTTCATGACTAACGAAGTTTGGGAGAGAATTGTTCAGATTGTTGTTAATAATGGGGATCTACAGAAGAAAGCATGTAAATTATTGATCAACTTATTGAGGAGACCCTTCAACCCGCAACAGGGCTCTCAACAACAACCTCAACAACAACCTCAGCCCCAGCCACAGCAATTGTCAGAGAGTTTGGTCAAGGTTGCTTCTTTTGTTTTGGGGGAGTATGGAGAACAGGTGAACGACATTGAGGATTTGAACGTACACCACCAATTCCAGATTCTATTCGACGCCTATTTCAAGGTTTCATTGTTGACCAGAGCAATGTTGTTGACCACCTTTTTAAAGTTTCTAGTCAAGTTCCAGGATGCACTCTTTGTGCCAAACATTGTCGACTTGCTTGAGATTGAAACACAATCGATTGATTTGGAAATCCAAACCAGAGCCTACGAGTACTTGAAGTTGGTGACGTTGCAATCGGATTTTGCGCTCGCAAAGAATGTGATCAAACCCTTCCCTGCATTTGACAATAAAATCGAAAATCCTTTGATGAATAGGCTTGGCAGTCTCAATAGAATCGTGGGGCTCAACAGGTCTAGATCTGTAGTTATGGCAAAGAATATCAGAAGCAAACCCGATGCAGGTGTCATTAGCGAAGAAGGCGGTGACGCAGACACTACCCTCGAAAGCAATCCATTTGGTGAAACAAAGGCAGCCACCACGCCATCCACAAACCCGATTTTGAGTCCAAACTGGTATGCCGGGTATCACAGGATGTTACATTTTGATGCAGGTATTTTCTACGAGGATCAGTTAATTAAAATTACGTACAGGGTAATTAAGAACACGAATGAGTTAACTTTGAAATTCACTATAATTAACAACGCCCAAAAAACGATTGGCAAAAAAATATCGGGGTTTACTGTGCTCAATCTAGAATCATTGGCTAGCATCCAGGATCCGAACTACACCTTGCACATAAAGACTATTACAGAACCCATGATTGCTGACAAGACGCAAATGGATATCGAAATCAAGGTGAGGAACATCATTGAGAACAACGAGAGCCCCATATTGTCGATGACGTTCACCTGTGGCGGGTCGTTCAACCAGTTGAACTTGAAGTTCCCTGTATTGTTGTTGAAGACCATAACTCCGACGGCACTAGCAACTGTGGACGACTTTGAGAAGAGGTGGCAACAAATCAGCCAAATGCTAGGTGTGCAACAAGGCGAGTCCATACAACATGCTGTGTTGACACACAGACACAACGCGTCTAATATTTCCCGGTTGTTAGCTAGAGTTGGGTTGGCCATTGTACAGTGTTCGCCTGATTCTCCTGACACGCCCATTTTGGTTACCGGTGCCGGTATCTTGCACACCCAGAAATCCAACTATGGGGTGTTGGTGAAGGTGAGAGGAACTGACCAAATAGGCAAAGAGTTGGAGATTACGGTGAGATGCACAGGTGGTGGGGTTGCGGAGGTTATTGCGGCTACGTTGAAGGAGATATTTGCAGGGAAGTTTTGAGAAGAGAGAGGGGGAGGGGCGACGTAAAGATGGAATACCCACACACACGTTGTGTTTATAACTCTTCCTAGTAAAACGGGACTCTTCCGTATATTGGCTATTCATTTATTTTTCTTGATGCTTGGTTTAGGCGATTATACAGAAGGCTTTACTGATTATTTTTTTCTCTTTTTCTTTCTTTCTGTCCCAGGTTTCTTTTGAAATTCATCCATGAAACCCTACTTGTAGCGTCAGGACCTTTCTTCATTCGAATAAAGCGATGAAACGCCAAAGTACGAGTCTATAGCAGATCCTTTTGTCGTCATACTGCGTACCGCTACCTCTGGTGCCTTTTGACAGTTGCGAAAGAAGAAACTTCAAACGTAACATTCTGAGCTGGAACCTGAAAAGAAAGAAAATGGAAGAATCGCCAAAGAGACAGAAACGCCAACAAAATTGCTTTTCAAAATGGTGGGGGAGAGAAACGTCCTTGAAGTAGGATATGGAACTCCCACCACTCCTTAGTCCTAGCAGGAGGTGTTTACCAGGTCGCCTTTTCCAGCGATTGGGATGGCTCAGCCAACGCTCTCACCAGAGCCTACATTTCCTCTTTCGGGTCGAGAAGGAAAAGTGCGTGCACTCGTCCATTTCCTAATACGGAAAATTTGTTTTGCAGCTACTTCTTTTCTGCTCTTCGGTAGAACTAATTATCCACAAATGACAAGTGAAACTTTTCAAGACCGAATGGTCGAGACTCTTTCATAATTCCCTTTCGAAGGAAAGTCTATATTTCATCTATTATTTTTTATTCTTTTGCTTTTTCCCAGAAATTAATTTGTCTCCTTTTTCCTCTTTACTTTCTTTTCTTTATATATAAATCGGATCTTCCACTTCATCGACCAAGAGATCTTCAATTTTTGGAAGAAACAGAGCTAACTTGTCTTCCGAGAGAAAACAGACCCACCGAAGAAACCCCAACCATCCACTCCTTCAACCAACCATGAAACTGTCTTTTATCTTTCTATTCCTTCTTTCACAAGTGTACTCGGCTCCAGCTATAGTGACGCTTTGGCAGACAGTGACGTCCAATATACCTGCCCCAACATCCCCAGCAGTGAATAACCAACCAACAGTTGTGCCCACCACAACTGCTGCCGGCGTTGCTGCTTCTCCAGTAGCCGAAACCCAAGCTGCACCAACTACCACCGCCACGACTGGTTTCTGGGGTAACCTCTTGAGTAGCTTATTGGGCAACTCTGGCTCATCGTCCTCGGCGTCCTCAACACCTGCAGCTGCCGCCCCCACAACACCAACAACACCACCATCTACTTCATCCACGGGTTCGTCATTCGCTTCGTTCTTGAAGGGGTTATTCGGGGGTAGCTCGTCGTCGTCATCATCATCATCTGCTGAACCAGTAGCTAACGCACCTGCAACTCTGGAAGTTCCAGCTGCTAAAGCTTTCACCGCCAGCACACAAGCTGTTTCAGTTCCAACTACCTCAGTCGTTATCTCGCAGCCAACAACCAGTTCTACCTTGGTGGCACCGTCATCGAGTGCCCCAAGCGCGTCATCTTCTTCCTCCTCCTCCTCGAGCGGTGACATATACGCCGCTATCTCGGAGTGTGACGGTGTTGATGAATCCTTCGCCAGTGAAATTTTAGATGCCCACAACAAGTATAGAGCACTCCACCAGGTTGGCGACTTGTCCTGGGACGTGGACACCTACAACTACGCCAAGAACAACGCTGACAACTACGACTGTTCCGGGATCTTGACCCACACCCATGGTCAATATGGGGAAAACTTGGCAGCTGGCTACAAGAACGGTCCAGACACCGTTGATGCGTGGGTCGACGAGCCAATTCTGTACTCGGCTTCCAGCTTCATTTACAATCATTTCACCCAAGTCATTTGGAAATCGCTGACCAAGGTTGGTTGTGCTTATAAGGATTGCACCAAAACCGGCTGGGGTTTGTACGTGGTTTGTGAGTATGATCCTTACGGTAACGTTATAGGTGAGGGACCAGAAAACGCATTCCCCGAAAAATAAATGCTTGTTTTATATCTAGCTCTTTAATATAGGAAAGAAAAATGTTATGTCGTAATCAACCTCAATTGTTGGCTGCCTGTTGGTTCTTGGCTCATGCACGCAGAGATCGCCATAGAAATTTTGGTTCGAATACTCGCCTGGTAGCGTTGGCTCATTAGCTAGAAATGGTGGAGGTTGCCTTGTTTGGTCACGCCTGGTCCCCTTTCCCCAAAGAGCGTAGGGGGTCCCCTTTCTTGGGTTTCCCCCCTGGCCCCCACTTTCCAGGGACCGTATCCCCCCCCCTACCCAAGGGAAGACCGACTGGGTCACTTCGTGAGTGGGCCGGCTCAGCCCGGTGCTGGCGTGTCCCGTCTTAGCGAAGGGACTCCGCACGCCGCCCCCTCGACCCAGAGGGGGTGAGACCACAGGTGTGCAAGGGATCTGGTCAGGACCTCCACCCGGTCTCCCTATGAGCCTACTCTCGGGACAGTCACCTTGTGTTGGTGGACTACCTCCGAAGTAGTACAACGTAACGGTGACCAAACCGATACCTTGGAGAAGAAGGACCTTCACGAACCTACACCGCCTTTGAGAGTGTGCATCCCTTATAGGTTCAAGATAGTTGGTATCTTCTTTGGAAGGTCCTTCTGTTGTATAACTTGTGCATATTATTCAAAGGCTGGGACGTCTTGCTTTGTCCTTTTGTAAGCAACGGTGTCAATAAACCATAACATGATCACATAAACAACGAGTCAACATGTGTTTGTCATGGAGGTGTTTGTGCAACATCTTTAAGGTATGGGATAACCAACTTTCACTCTTGGCAAGCATTATGAACACGGTTGCAAAACTACGTTAGTAACTAAACTCTAATGGAGCTCTTGGCTTGTTTGGTACACCCAGTTGAATCAATGAAGAGGTGGATTGAGTGATTGATTGATTGTTGTTGTTGATAGTTACAAAAAGAAGAAAGAAAAAGTGATGTAAAAAAGATCTGCTGCAAAAAAGGATTGTTGTCGTTTTATAGTTGTCTATTTGTGTAGATTATTTTGTTATGCGGTGTAGGTGTTATATTAGGCTAACACAGAATATCAGTATAAAGATTACGTGATTGTCTAAATCTGGTTGTCGATATGGATATGGCCCAGCAAACGATCTTAAACTGGCATAGAATGATGACTTTCGATACATAACTAACCCTAAGTAATAGAGGATTGTATTGTCTTCTCGGTTAAGTAATCGCCCAAAGAGGAATAAAACCATCCCGTATAATGAAAGCTTATACGTGGATACGTTTTCGTGTCGACCACACAAACACTCACGTGATTACGGGTGTTTGAATATCCGAATGCTCACAATGTTCTGATGCACGTGATTTCGCCTACAAGTTTGCAGCTACACTGTTTCCTAATGTATAGTTTCCAAGTTAATCATTGAAATGAAGTATATTATTTGAGAGCTAGGACTGTATCCCTCTTTTTTGTTCTTGCATTTCTTTGTCTGAATATTCACAAATTTTGGGAAAGATTTGATAATAAAAAGTAAAAGAAGTCACAGCAAAGTAGACGCTACCAAGTGACGGCTATAAGTAATGGTCGACAGCACGAATGTGGATGGCAATACACACTTAAAAACTGGTTAAGCTGACTGGAGAGAGATCAAATGATATCCTGAGACCATTCCAAAAACACAGGAGCCATCTCCATAGAATTGACGCGTGTAGTTTGTTCCTGCTGTTTTTAATCATGCAAAACAGGGGTTATAAAAAATTTATTAGATTGTTTCGACAAAGACAAAGAGGACTTCTAAGATAATAACTCTCAATGATCTGCTTTGATTGTCTGTGAAAATTCATTCAGCTACTGAAATTAAAAGAAGTTTAATTCGAATCACGTGACCAAGTAATTACGCTTCATAAATTGTCTGGCTCCCTCTACATATCTGTTTCTCTATTTCTCTCCAGATAGTCCACAAGGATGTCCCTGTTAGCGCAG